>OX155698.1:4969290-5218355 GCA_944547425.1 Eupithecia centaureata
CCGCACAATTACTAATTGTCCAAACTTTAAAACTTATAAAAACTGTGGAACATCACGCGTTAAGTTACTAGTAAATAAGCTGGTAGAAATTTTGCGCTCATTTTAAAGGTATTTACTATAGAGCCATGCTAAAACAAGCTGCGAATTATCTGCCTTCTTAAGAGTCTAACAATAAATTATAATAAATCACTTACATATCAATAGACTTGAGGCGGTAAGACAATTGATTCGAATTTTGTTCGACCATGGACAAAAAAATTAAAAGAAATTTAATGTAAACTAGCTGTTATTAGTCGTTTTTTTATTCAATTTATTTTCTTTTTATATTTTAATTAATCTTTTATTTCTTGCCCTTATTGTATGTTCCTCTTTCACTAAAAAACTGAACTTTTGAACTGATTTGGCTGAAATGTTGAATAGGCATATTTCTAGCCCTGGAATGAAACAGGCTTCTTTTCCTTTTGGGCTAGAAATAGCCTTGAAACGTTTCCATAGGAATAACGCGTGCAACAGGGCAGACACTAGTTAGATAACAATTGAAGGCAGGTAAAATTTTACTCATCAAGTGCTTATATTGTAAGACGAAAGAAATAACATTATTGAGTTCCGAGTTCATAATTTCAAGGCCATGTCGCAAAACCATTTGTCTACTAGCTAAATAAGTTTAATGAAGCAGAATACACAAAAAAACCGGAATTTTTTAAATTTTTCGCGTCACATTCCACCTTTTTTATGTTTTCAACTGACTAAGATCCTTTGGCTATCACTGGTAGACAGAAATGGAAAGTTTGGAGGATTTTCTATATTAAATGCCAGAACAGAAGGCATAGATCACATTTACAAGAAAATCATACATTTATAAATACAAACTCAGATTATAAATTGACATAAAATCTATCACAAAATTTGTAAATCAAGCTTAGCACATTCATGTTATTTGTTATTTTTTAACAAAATTCACTTTTAAAATTCATATGTAAATGTGTCCAGCAAATACTTTATAAAAGGAACATCTGATGGAATAACTTTTTACAATATTTATACAAAATTATACTAAAAAATCACTGGCAGTTATATGAAATAAACAATTAAACAAAATATACACATTTCTTTCTAAACAAAAGTAACAAACAATTCATTTTTAAATGAATCAGCCGAGTAAAAAACTTAAAATTATTATAAGTCAAGATGGAATCAGGACCTTAATTTACCTAAGTCAGACTGGCTAGGCTAGAATGAAATCCTCTGTCATAGTCTGTTTATCTCAAGGAGCAAATAAAATTAACCACAGACAAGACAATAAATAATAATTGGTATCTATTTAGATTTGAATAGATATAGGAAAACAGTTCTGCATCATCACATTCAGCAAAAAACTAATAGGACAAGTTCAAATTTTAGCCAGGCTTAATGTTTCCTTGACAATATATTTACATTAAACTACATACTGAATGAGAATCAACATCCCGGCTCCATCTCGACAAACACAATACACATTTACACAATCACTCAAATTAAAGCTTTTGGATAAGAGGTGAGTCCGCTCAGAACTTGAGCTTGGGGTTGAGCTCGTGGGCACGCCCGCCCCAGTCCAGCCGGTAACTCCGAGTCCGCCACGAGATCTCCGGGCATAAGAACGCGACTGCGAGTATAAACGGCGCACAACACTCGCTCCACACCCACGCAACTAAAAACTGCACTTTTGTGAACGGCGGTGAGCCATTTTGCACTGAACGGAGCAACAACCAGTCTGATAGGAACCACATGAGGATGTGTACAAGGAAGAAGGCCAGAGGCTCGGCTCCAAAGAGTTCTCCGGCTGCCCAGGCCGCGCCGGCGCCTAGGGGCATGCACTCGCTGAGCGGCTCGAGCAGCGCCGTGGTCGGGATCATGGCTATCCGCAGCCGCGCCCAGCGCGTCAGCCTAGCCTGCAGGCCCTTCACAGAGCGCGTCCCGCAGTTCTGCAGCGCCGGCAGCGAAGCGACGCGCATCCGCCAGCCGCGGGAGCATATCGCCTTCGCCATAAAGTAATCCTCCGCCAGATAATCAGCGAAAGCTGCCAACCCTCCCGTCTCCTCTAGAGCGCATCGTCGCACTAGCGAGGACATGCCGACATGACAGTTGATGCCGAGGAAATCCGCTTCTAGGTACAGCCTAGACTGCGAAGTACCAAAGTGAACCTTCTCGTAGACCGCCGCGAAGCCTTCTGCATCGCAAACGAACGGCATTTGATGCACTATCGCAACGCCCTCGGTCATATGTTGCACCATGTCTAGGAGGGTGTCTTCTCGCATTCGGATCCCAGCGTCGCTGATTAGCACCATGGGGTATTTGGCGGCGAGGTACGCCGGCTGCATGTTGTTGATCTTGGGGTTGACGCCGACCTTGGTGCCTCCCACGAAGAGGCGCGCGTCGATATGCGGATACTTGGCCAGCAGACTATTGACTAGCATCACAGCGGGATCGTTCTCGTTCTCCACACAGAAAAGGATCTCGTAGCACGGGTACTCTAGCGAGAAGTACGTCTCAAGGTTGGAGAACAGGTTGGGGTCGACGCCCGTCAGTGGCTTCAGGATGGAGACGCCGGGGTAGGGCTGCTCGGGCGGGGACCGGTCTACCGGCCTGTGAAGGATCCACTTGCTGTACAAGATCGCCATCAGGTGAATTAGCCACAGAACCACCCAAGCTACCATAAAAAATATGGCAAAACCGTAGACGGTGTACACCATAGGTATCATAATTGTAATTTATTATCGTTTTCGCGTTCGGGCCACATAATATCGACGGTTTTACGCGAGACGAGGGCCGTGCGTTATGATGCAAACATAACACTCAACTGAAGCCGATTCCGCGGACAGCAATGACGCGAGGACTTTGCGCTCGGAGATATGACTCAACATTGTTGATTAGGTATTCATTGACGCAACAAATACTTGTGGTCGGTTATGCAGTTCGCACCACACTCAAAATTCTTCAAATGAAAGAAAATCTGAAAATCGTGATAGACAGACATCTAGCGCACACACGCCCCCTGACTTCAGGGGTCACTGTTGCCAACTGAATAAATTTTTAATTAAAATGTCAAAGGTAAAGAATGAAAGGTGAATGAAATGATTGTTAAAGCATTTTCACACGGAAAATGTCCAAAAAAAACGTGACCGGAAACGCATTACCAACATTATGAAACATAATCGCTAAATGAACGAATTTAGAGTGGGATTGTTTCTGATTGAAAGCAATCAAAGCTAACATTTTCATATTTTCCATTCATTCATTACATTTGCCTATTCTTTACTTGGCGCCATTTTCAAGAAAGAAGTCAAGATAAAAAAGAAAATGGATTTATTTAGTGCGATATATGACGTCAAAAATTTAAATGGGTACATTGCGGTAACCGAAACCTTCGCTAATAGGACCAGCCAAAATCTAAAAGTTCCTCTGAATACCGCGACTGTTCTAGCGCTGAAAAAAGTTCGATCTATTGAAATCGAGGTAAGTTTTTCGACAACCACAAACTGGCGCAGAATATTTTAATCTACCTACTGTACCTACTTACCTGCGGTCTCAGATGAAAGTCTTGCATGTCGTATAGGGGAGAAGGAGGCACATTAGGACACTTTTTAAAGAATAGGTCATAGATTTTTTTGTTTTTAAAATTTTTGTATGTTTTATGCGGTAAAACCTATATTCGTATTTTACCTTTACAAATCAATAATAAAATAAACATGTTTATTGAGTAGATTATGCAAAATTTTCATTTTAGTAAGACACTGACAATGTCCAAAACTGCCCCCCTTGGGGGGTAGTTTGGGACGCTACTGGGTATGATAATATGATAGTAATAAAATCTTTAAAATTAAATATTTGAGTAATTATTTCATTATTATGAAATGTTTTAGTTAAAAACTATAAATTCTTCAATTATCACAATTAAATTCGTACATAACATCAACCAAACTTAGAAACTATGAAAATGCAGTTACTCAAACATGAAATCTTTAAATATGTAAATTATTATGCGTCATTTATTATTAGGATAAATAACGCACACAGTTTAAATCTTGAAAAATCTAATCTAAAAGTATCGCAGCAGTTCTGGAAGGGCTTTCATTCATTGGGTGATGGGAGCTTTGTCAGGATGATCCAATATTAATATCAACCACTCATCTTCTTTTCTTTTCTACCATTCAATACCAGCAATTTTATTCATTTCCCAAGCCTCTGTGTATTTTTTAAATCCTTAGTACATTGGTACGCCAACTAACTGGTTTAATTGATATTAAACCATAATTTATCTTTGATGATTTTAAAATACTTATATTTTTCCATCATAACTTCTTCTTTTGTAAATAACTGATTGATGCTATATTTTTCTTATATTTGCTTCGGCGATAAGCAACTTAAAACAAATGAAAACTTTTTATATTACCAATCACACACTTTATGACATGTCCTAAAGTGCCCCCTAATATCTAGTCCTAACCTACCCCAAGGGGTCATTTAAAAAACTTTGTGTCACAATTTTTTTTTATTACTTTAGAAACTAATACGGTAGGCTCTATCCATGCATGGATACCCAAACTTAATAGAAACTATAAAAAAACATATAATTTATTCTCAAAGTCACCAAATAAACCCTTACGGAGTTCAGATGAATAATTTACTCCAGCCAACGGAAAGCCCGACCTGCTAATAAAATCAGTTTTACAGCTGACAGCGTGGTGAATGATATGTCATAGTTTGTAGTAGTAGTGTTGAATACTAAAATGCATTTTCTTCCAAAAATATGTCGATGGTTTTGGAGTAATCTCCAATGTCTAAAGGTGCCCCTGTCCTAAGCTACCTCCTTCTCCCCTACATTTATTGTCTCGCAAATTCAAATACATTTCTCTATTTTGCAGTATTTCAACAAACGGGACGAGAATGGTATAGCTTGTACTTTACTGAAGAACTTACTCTGCATACCACCATCAAAAGTATGGGGGCTACTGGCCAAAGAGTTGATCCATCTTCTGCAATATTGGCTCGAGGCTATCAGGAAGCACTTGATCAACCATACGACCCACTGGTGGATGTTTTTGAGTCTTCTATTGAAGTTCCTAAAGGTAACTAAATCATATCTTTGGACTAGTTTCTTACCGCGGCTTCGCATATGTTCTATTGAAACTTTTGAAAAGTTATTTATATCCCATGGGACCTATGCATAATTTTAGCCTGATACATTCAGTACTTAGTTTTGGTGTGAAGAAGTAAAATCCATTCTTCCATGCAAATTTTCAGATATTAGAATTAAGTGATATAATAATAAATAAGTGTGGTAGTCTGATTTTATAAAAGGAAACCACTAGCTAAATAGTCTAAGTAAGAAATATCTATTTAAGTAGTATAATGTATATGATACATCTAGTAACCATAATAATAATAATAATGTTTATTGATAATAATAATAATAATGTTTATTGATAAAAATTTTAGAACTTAAAATTAATACATCATTGGTCCCCAAACTAGGATAAACCTGTATCTTGGGGACAACCATAACACAAGCTCTGCTTAGCTTGGGGCTAGATGATGCTGTGTGGATTGTCCAGCATTATATATTTATTAATGCATCAACCCCTTCCACACGGAATCTCTATTCACCCCATATAAATTATGAATGAATTTGTAATGAATTTGTCTTTTACAGGAAATCTATCTAAAAGATCCATCAATCCCTGATCTCCTAGTGGAGTTCACAGCAGAATGCTTGTTTGACCTGGCCACTAATGCAAAGCCCGATGTGTTCCAACGGCATGAGATCCTGCATTGTCTCAACATGGTCTGTGCTGCTTCAAGCCGGGAGGTTCGCTTTGCCTTCAGGACCAAGTTTGCAGACTGCTTGTAAGTATTGCTGAACTATTAATTGATGATGATGATGATGATGATGCTGTGTGGACTGTCCGGAATTATTATTTATTTATTATTTAATTTAACATTCTGTTTTCTCGGTTGGCTGCACTGAAATGAAATACTTAAATGAAAGTACCTAACATCTGTATATCAGTCATCTAGTACTCTAGCTCTGCTTAGCTTGGGGCTAGATGATGCTGTGTGGATTGCCTAGCATTATTTATTTATTTTGCTTGACATCACTACATAGTATAAAATAAAGTCGCTTTCTCTGTCCCTATGTCATTATGTCCCTTTGAACACTTAAATCTTTAAAACTACGCAACGGATTTTGATGCGGTTTTTTTTAATAGACAGAGTGATTCAAGAGGAAGGTTTATACATATAATAACCGTGCAAAGCCGGGGCGGGTCGCTAGTACCTGATATACCTACCTAATTAGTTGATAAATAATAAAGTGAAACATTAAGATTAAATTAAATAGGCTTGTGTAATGCACATAAAAAAAGCTCTGCTTAGCTTGGGGCTAGATGATGCTGTGTGAATTGTCCAGCATTAATTATTTAATATTAGGTATTTGGTGATAAGAAATAGCTAGCTACTACTGGCTTAATGTTGGTAAAAAGGTATTTAAGTACCTGTTTTTAATCTTATTCCTCAATTATAATTTTCCTTCTCAATTAGAATATTATTATTTCGGCTTAAGCTTACGAGAAAAAATAAAAACTAATAAAAATTTTATTTCACCATCATTTATTCCTCCATTATTATATGCGTAAGAATAAACAGTCACAAGTATAGTACAAAATGAACTTGGCGCCAAATATGTTAATCCAAATGTTATGAAAACAAGGTTTCACAATTAAAATGTTATACAATAGAAGTTTCCCAGTATCATTCCGTTTGACACAATTCATTCTCCGCACCATCCAATCCAAACCTTATTCTAGTCTTAAAATGTATCACCGTTGGTAAAACTTTGAGCTTTTTGTTGCCATCTTGGCCTTTCTCTTCTCCCCCTCTTTTTTGGTAAAACTTTGAGCTTTTTGTTGCCATCTTGGACTTTCTCTTCCCCTCTTTTCATTTCCTCTTCTCTTCTCTCTTTCTATGTATAATTAATTCCATAACTGACAGCATTAAGTTCGCCTTTTCTACAGGACTTTAATATTATTGTCTCCTTGGGGAGTGTCTTAAATTCTATATCCTTACAAGAAAGCTATCAGACACCATAGAGACATTTTAATTGAATGAATAACTTTTTGATATGAATTTCTTAAAATTAGGGTTTAATAATTTTGTAGAGAAATATTCTGATTTTTTCATTATGATGGCGGAAAACCCTTGCTTGCTTTTCACTCGTCGATTTGATCCATAGAGCGTAGCCATTTTCGACCAAAATTTTCTTGTTTATATTGAACTTGAAGACCAATGATAATTTTGAATAAATTAGGCCATATTGAAGATCTATTCTACAAGCAAGGGTCATTTCTCGATCTAAGTGGAGCCAGTTGCTTCGAACTTCCTTACCCATCCTTTGATCAAAAGCATGGAGGGACAATCCATCAGGTCAGCCCGTTTGAAATCAACCCTGAAGAGATGTTGGACAGTCACAATAGAGCCATTGTTGAGGTAGTATTGTTTAACGCAGAACGCGCGTTCTTTTCCCGAAAAACCCTCCATCTTGACTGAGATTTATTGACCTGTTACGTGTTTGGAATATCTAAAGGGGATATTGTACGCTGGGGCTTTTAACAGGGGTGCGCGCGTCGATCAATATCTCCCCCCTTGCCCCTAACCAGTCCAGTCTCCTTGTGGAGATGTTTATTTTAAGCTCTATTTCAATGATGATACAGTAGTTTTGTTAAGTCTGGTTCGGGATACTTTTACAGTGTTTGGTGACCCTTAAATAATTAAATTGTCTGTCGTATGTAAAAATATAACCTATTTTAGGTACTACTAGGCTATAATTATGCAGGTGTCCCAAAACTGAACATCACGCCGCGCCAAAAACAAGGCGGGGGGTTCCTGACGGCCCAGAAAAAACACAAAATCTTGGGTCTATTGTGTAACTTAACTGGTAATCTAGAGCGACTTTATTTTTGACAGTTGCCTCAGACAATACCGAATATCTGACTGCGTCAACCACTAGTACAATCGATTTCAAGTTAGACAATAAGGCAGCGCGGGTCAAGCTTCGTTGTAGAGCTTTTAGCACTTGGTCACGTCACGTGTGAATATTGATTCTTACGTTTGAGATTCTATCGTAAAACGCAACAGTTTGACTATAAAAATAACAGTTTATTTGTTAGTGTGGATGGAATTTTACCTTCGCAACCGGTCTTAGGCCGTTGTGTTAGAATATTGGAATATTATAGAAAGCTCTTTAGTATACTTTACACAAAGGAACAAATCACTAGGTACATAGTATAAAACAAAGTTGCTTTTTCTGTCCCTAATTCCCTTTGACTGCTTAAATCTTTAAAACTACGCAACGGATTTTGATGCGGTTTTTTTAATAGATAGAGTGATTCAAGAGGATGGTTTATACGTATAATAAAACCGTGCGAAGCCGGGGCGGGTCGCTAGTAATATATTTAATACAATATTGCGTACAATAGATAAGTTTAAAGGCTTATCAGCAGCCTTATCGCTATAAGCGATCCCTTCCTTGAATAGACTATTGAAATTCCATCTGAGGTGCCCTTCGATCAAATATACCCTGATCGAAGGAGGTAGGTACCACAAAGATCTATTTTGGGACCACAGATGCCATCTGGGGTACCCCAAGGCTCTATTCTGGGTCCACTTTTGCAATCGGCGTACCTTTATGACGTAGGTTAGTCGACCGATGTGGCGCGGAGGGCGAAGGTCCGCCTGCGACGCAGGAGGTTGCGGGTTCGATTCCCGCCTAAGAACAAAATTTGTTCCGTTGGTCTGGGTGTTTTCTATGTACTATAATAAAAAAAGTATCTATCTATGCATACAATGTATTAAATATATCAGTTATCTAGCACCCATAAAACAAGATTTTAGTAGCTTACTTTGGGGCTAAAAGGTGCTGTATGGATTGTCCAATATTTATTTATTTATTAATGCCTGCAAACTTTGTTACTTATCAAGTGAGAGTGTCAAATGCAAGCTTGACACTCTCACTTGATACTTATAAAATAAAAATAAAATAGCCATTTATGTATTTATTCCAAAAACAAGTTTTCTTAAAAATATGTTATACAATGTGATTTGTCGAACCTTGATCAAACGAAATGCGCGGATACACGACACATATTTATCGATAAAAATCGGGATAAAAAAAATTATATGTTATTAATCTCGAAAACAAAGTAGTTTTAATATTTTTTTTAATGAAGACTACTTCATCTGGTTTATTCTTCGTTTCTTTTTGAGTTACTGGTGTATTTTATTCAAAGTAGTCTCATTTGAAAGCTAGATAGTTTACCTAGCTAATAAAATAATTAAAAAAGTACAAATATGGTACATAATTGTAGAAAAATAATATTTTTTTAAAATTTAGTCAAAAAAAAAAAGATTTTTATTTTATTTTTCCTCTGTAACTTTAAAACTGGGTTATTAAGGTGTACTTTTTTGCATTTGTATTAAAGTTCATAATTTATTCTACAAATCCTCCAAAAACTGGGGGTCTAACTCTTTCCGTTGTCATGTTTTTCACCATTTAAATTAGGTACTTTTTGTAAAGTACAAAGATCAACAGGAATCTCAACGGATTTAATCTACACGTATCTTTTTGAGTTAATGGTTTATTTTATTCAAAGTAGTCTCATTTGAAAGCTAGATAGTTTACCTTGCTAATAAAATAAATAAAACATACAAATTCGGTACATAAGCGTAGAAAAATAATATTTATTTAGAAAATAGACGAAAAACAAACTTTTTTGCTTTTATTTTTTCTCTGTAACTTTAAAACTGGATTATTGAGTTGTACTTTTTTGCACGTTGTATTAAATTTCATAATTTATTCTACAAATGCTCCAAAAACTGTGGGTCTGTGGAGATAGACCCACAGTTTTTGGAGCATTTGTAGAATAAATTATGAAGTTTAATACAACATGCAAAAAAGTACACCTCAATAACCCAGTTTTAAAGTTACAGAGACAAAATAAACTAAAATCGTTTATTTTTGGCTTATTTCTAAAAAAATATTGTTTTTACAACGCTTATGTATCTTATTGGTATTTTTTATTTATTTTATTAGCTAGGTAAACTATCTAGCTTTCAAATGAGACTACTTTGAATAAAATACACCAGTAACTCAAAAAGAAACGAAGAAAAAACCAGATGAAGTAGTCTTCATTTAAAAAAATATAAAAATTGCTTTGTTTTTGAGATAAATAACATATATTTTTTTTATCCCGATTTTTATCGATAAATACGTGTCGTGTATCCGCACATTTCGTTTGATCAAGGTTCGACAAATCACATTGCATAATAAGTTTATAAGTTCCTTGATACTTAACAAAGTGTAAATCAGGTATTCCCCCTTCCCCAGTGTAAAGCTAGCATCAGGGATCTCCACATCAGGGTTCCTTCCCTACCAGTACAGCGCCCTGGAATGCCTGCTGCGATGGCTGCTGCCGCGGCAGGAGCGATCTCTGCGCGCGCTCGCCCTAGACAAGTGGTTCCCGAGGGACCTGTGCCCCGACAGCGCTAGGGCACTGTTCCTTAACAGCACTTGGATGAATTTCTTGCAGGTATTTATTTAATCTTAGTGTAGAGCTAGCATCAGGGATCTCCACATCAGGGTTCCTTCCCTACCAGTACAAAAATTTCCGATCGGATTAAAATTTGGAATAGATGTAATTCTAGCCTTGGAATCAGTCAATCCCATAAATCAGTTCCCATGGGATAAAAAAAGCCTTACAAAAAAAGGCCTGTTAAGCCTGTACTGGTCTTACTAATTTGAAACTACTTTACTAATTTAAAAACTACTTTAAAATATCTATCTTTGTAATGTATTGTATAAGTATATCAGTTATCTAGTACCCATAATACAAGCTATGCTTAGATTGGGGCTAGATGATGATGTGTGGATTGTCCAGCATTATTATTATTTTAATTATTTATTTATTATTTTTTACAGGACGCAAGAGATTTCCTGAACGCCATCAACGACGGAAATGGATTGCTGACATCGGTTATCTGCAGACATCTTACCGTCGGTCAGATTGTTGCTATCAACGTAAGTATTCGTATTCTAATTATTTAGACGACTGATGTGGCGCGGCGGTTGAAGGTCCGCCTGCGACGCTGGAGGTTGCGGGTTCGATTCCTGGCTTGAGACAAATGTTAATGCACATATTTGACCGGGTGTTTCCAAAGTCGCTTCCTGTCTGTCTGTCTGTATGTCTGTCCATATGTACTAATGCTTAGATCTTTAAAACTACGCAACGCTTTTTTTTAATATATAGAGATCATGGTTACCTTTATCTGTAACGTAAATTACAGTCAAGGAATAGAATAAAATTGAACTTCTTAGTACAATTGAAACAATTGAGCTACCTAACTATAGATGGTTGCAAACAGTCTAAAGGTAGCTTAACTGATCCATGTCTATACCAGTCAGTAGCGTCCTAGACAGTGATTCAAGAGGGAGTTTTATTTATTTTTTATTTTATTTATTTACTTAATAACTAATTCGATTTAATAACCAATAACATATAGCTTGGCAAAAAAGAGTAGAAAATAATGGGGGCGCCACTGTAGGTCCTTATGGCAACACCTATAGCGCACCAAGCTAGTCTTGATACTTAGGTGTATATTTCTGTTATACGTACATTTATATCCACACATAGTATACTAGTATCAGTAAATATTGTTTAATTGAGCAAGGTTCTCGTTATGTAAGTATATAAAGAAAAAAATATAAAGTAAATTAAAATTTAATACATTGTTATTAATACATTGTCAGTTCTCTCTCACAGTATTCCTTTTCTATTTTTATTACGTGCTGGCACGAATTCTTCCAATCCTCCTCCGTAATAGCTTGGAACCGTTCCGTTTTAGCACGCTCAGCTGCTTCCTATAAAGAAGAAACTTTTTATGATACCTTTATCTTACCTTTTTCAGTTTATTATTTAGGCACCTAATTTCTAGACCATTTAAAATACAAACGCTATAGTAACTTTATTACAAAGAAATAACACAACATTTAAATTATGTAGAAATAGATTTACATATTAGCTAGTCTAGCTCAAGTATCAAATTCTATGCCCGCGCTGTAGCAGAGTACGCAGAACAAACGTAAACATAACCTAACTGCCCGATGTTTATTGTTGAATATTTCACTTGTTCCGTGGAACTTTAATTTAATCTTGCTTTAGGACCATCAAGTTACCTTTGATTCAACTTAAAATTACAAAACAAACTCTCACAAACCTGTCATATCAGCGGTTCGTTGAAAAACATTGTTGAGATCTGAAAGAATAGTTCTGGCCTCAAATTCTGCCAGACATCGCCTGTATACCTTATAAATAACCTCCCTGGCAGCACTTCTAACTGTTTTATTCATTATTTTTCACTTTTCGTCACTTTATCACCACCGCTTGACCGATCCAAGTAAAAAATCCGAGAATTCGTAATCTTTGTTTACAATTTTACATCAAACGTCATTGTTTTGAGAATGTTGCCATTAAACAAAAAAATTAGTTCCGTTTCAAGACTTTTTTGCCAAGCTGTAAGTTTACAGTTATTTTTTGTATGTATAATACACCCATGCGAAGACGGGGAGGGTCGCTAGTCCTACTAATATCATAAACGCGAAAGTTTAGCATGGATGGATGGATGTTTGTTACTCTTTCACGCAAAAACTACTGAACGATGAAATTGAAATTTGGCATAGAGATAGATTATAGTCTGGAATAACACCTAGGCTATATTTTATCCCCCAGAATTCCCACGGGAACGGGAATAACGAAGGTGAAACCGCGAGGCGCTGCTAGTTTATAATAATAGTGTGTACCAGTATATGTATTAATACTTTATCTTCTGTACATGCCCTGATAGCCCAGTTAGATCATGTATAATCTTTTTTTATTATCTAACTATGAAGTTATTGATGAAACAAGTAGATAGCCTGATTTTAAGTTATATCCCTGATTACCTCAAACCCCGTCATGACTAACTCAGTGTAAAGTCATTTAACATGATTTGATTTGTTTTGAGTTTTTGTAATGAATGACTTAATTGTTTGTAACCATGAAAGTTTTAAATGTTTTACCTCAGTGTAAAAATATATTATAATAAAAAAAATACACTTTATTATTTCTCTCTACTTTTGTATCTAAACTATCTGGATTCTCAGACAATTTTTTATGGTAACAACCCTAGGTCCGGCCTATAAAGTTTAGGAACAATCAGTTTTTTTCTTAATCTATTACAGTGTAAAACAGCTTGAACATCATCTTTCAGAAGCATAACCATTGCGTAATTTCAAATATCTAAGCATACGTAACTGAAGACGGCACTATGGCGTTCATTAGGGGAGGCCTATGTCCAGCAGTGGACTAATATAGACTGATAATGATGAAGCATACACAGGGACAGTCAGACAGACATCGGGAAGCTACTATGTTTGATATTATGTAGTGATATCAGTCATCTAGTACCCATAACACAAGCTTTGCTTAGCTTAGGGCTAGATGATGCTGTGAGGATTGTCCTGCAGTTTTTAATGTATTTATTCATTTAACACTAGCGACCCGCCCCGGCTTCGCACGATTTTGCTATACGTATAAACCTTCCTTTTGAATCACTCTATCTATTAAAACCGCAAAATCCGTTGCGTAGTTTTAAAGATTTAAGCATTCAAAGGGACATAGGGACAGAGAAAGCGACATTATTTTATACTATGTAGTGATTTAACATTATATAGTTTTAATTTGTTTCTATTCATTGGTTGTAGTTTTCGTTATTATTAAATTTTTCTAAAACCATATAAAACTAATAATAATATTCCAGGGTACAGAGAGACAGGTAACGTGGATCGACTTCAACACGTCGGTGAGGTGTGTATCAGTGCTGCTGGACCCTCGGGAGCTGGAGGTGTTCGAGATAGCGGGGCACCGGGCTTGCGAGGCCTTGCTTATTGCTGATGAGATCACGGAGAGTGCGCTCTTACGCAGGTATCTTGTTTAATGGAACGTACATATACCTTATCGTATATTACTGCCAAAAAAACATAACAAATATCCATATACCAGTAAAAATTTAAGAACGTAACTACGACGACGTAGCTACGTTTTGTCATGAAAACAACTATTTTTTTTAAACCCGTAACTTCCTACGTCATATTCATATTATATTCATACAAGCTGCTGTATAAGGGCATTGTCAAAATTAACTACCGATGTGGCGCGGTGGGCGAAGGACCGCCTGCGACGCAGGAGGTTTCGGGTTCGATTCCCGCCTCGGAACAAATTTGTGTACGATCTGCAGAAATTTGTTCCGTTGGTCTGGGTGTTTCTATGTATAATAAAAAATATCTATCTATGTAATGTATTGTATTAAGTATATCAGTCATCTAGTACCCATAACACAAGCTCTGCTTAGCTTGGGGCTAGATGATGCTGTGTGGATTGTCCGGAAATATTTATTTATTATTTATTAACTAAATTATATATAGGCGGACAATCGCCCGCCGCACCATGTTCGTCGTTTCAATTAGTTCTCATTTTTATCAATTTTAACGCGAGAAGCCGCAAGACGCAGCTAGTTTATCACAGCATTTGATTCCAGGGAATCCCTAGGGCTCATAATATCGCTCGACCTAATCCGGCCGCCGTCCATCCGTCCGATTGACAGAAACGTCAACGGTCAACGAGTCACTGCTGTTGTCAGTTCACGGACCGATCTGCGCGCGCTGGACCGCGCTCTGCGGTCCACGTTTGGACACAAGTATCAGGTTATTTTTTTTATTTATTACTTTATTGAAACAGGTAACTTAAATTCTTTGGTTTGTGGATTGCTGTGCTAGATAAATGATGCTGAAATGATTTACTTTATTAATACAATACATTCTATAGATAGTTTTTTATTGTACATAAAAACACCCAGAACCCCGAAATAAATATTTGCAATATTTGTACAAACATTTGTCCCAAGGCGGTAATCGAACCCGCGACTTCCTGCATAGCAGGTGGACCTTCGATGTCACATCGTATGTCAACCGGATGAACTTGTTAATTGGAGACAGCGACTCGGCAAACGTAGTGTAGGAGGCTCTCCGGTTAGGTTGCATGACGATCTGCGTAAGACTAGGGATGCGGCAAGCTGAAGACAGGGCGATATGGCGCTCATAAGTGTAGGCAGGCCTCCATCACTCGCCTATATACTACATTAGCGACCCGCCCCGGTTTCGCACGGTTTTATTATACGTATAAACCTTCCTCTAGAATCACTCTATCTATTAAAAAAACCGCATCAAAATCCTTTGCGTAGTTTTAAATATTTAAGCATACAAAGGGACATAGAAAGAGACTTTGTTTTATACTATGTAGTGATACCGCGATACTTGAAGTTGTAAAACAGTAGGGGCCACCCCGTGCTTTGTACATATACGCTGTGGTACTCGCGTGTCGTAGGTTCGAGCCAGACACGACGTGTCGTGCGTGACTTGTAAGCACAACTAGAGATGTAAAAAAACGGTTTTTTTTCTGAGATGAAAAAAAAACGGTGAAAGAAAACATAAAAAAAACGTTCTTTTTCTAGAGCAGGTTTTTTTTCAAAAGTACGAAATTATGTTGACTTGCCCTTAAAATACGCAAACGGATCTCTAAATCGGAATATAGTTATCAACTACCTATAAATAACTCAAAGTAATATTTTTATTCATTTATAGCAAATTTATGCGACTAAAATAACGTATCTTTGCCAATATAGCGAGAGAACGTTTAGTTCGTACAGTGACATTCATACCAAAAAACGTAATAGACTCACAAATGACATGGCTAGGAAAATAGTGTACAATTTAAAATTACAATGAGTGCAGTCCTCTTCAAGGTCGTCACAGAAGAAGAAGTTATTAGTGTTCCGCCTGATTCCGATGTCGATGGAACAAGCACTAGCACTACCTGCACTACTGATATGGATCATGTTCATTCGTCAGAAGAAGAATACATATTTTTTAGTTTATAATTTAGTTAAAAACTAATTATTAATTTGACTGTACCTTGGTAAACGTTTAATAACAGAGATAGGCCCTACATTTCCCGCCTTATAAATAAGTATTGGCTTTGACTTTCTGTAAAAAGTACTAGCCAATCAGTAACCTCGTCCAAAGAGGAGTTGGCCAATCCGGTGTCTTCCCGCCACCGGCCGCTACGTCAGATGTACGCTTGTGGCGCCGACATCTTTTTTCTTCATTGGCGTTTAGTTTCCCGCCGAGTACAGACGTGCTACCAAATACGCAGCACGCTTTTAAAGAAATATTCCAGAAAATGTTTCAAAGTGCATACAAGGATTATTGCAAAGTGCACATAGTATTCTAAAGGTTTGGTGTAAAATTGCATTACTGCGTAAGTACATTTTTCTTTGTCTACACCACTACATACCCACATTTTTTCAATAAAATGGTAATTTGCGAAATAAGTTTCGTAATTTGTTTTTGGACTAATGAGTCCATTCTATTTATATTTTGTTGGAGACTCACGAGTCGCACACATGTCGCATGGTTAGTACGAAAGCATACGCCTTTTTTACCTTGCACTAAGACCGTGACATTTTTCTTATTATTTGTGCTCGAAAGCACGTGGTTATATTTGTTTTAATGACAAAAGCCGAAGCTTTTTACAACTACCTGGCATGTGCCAGTGGCATAATTTTTCTTCTATTACTCCTAAGTAAGATTTTAACGGTTTTTCCGTTCGATTCGTTAGAATTTATTTTGAGGTTATATGTTGCTATGTGCTAAAATACTTATTTTTCTAGCAAGGATGTAAACACGATATCATATGCAAAATTCTGACCGATGTCGTGAAAACGAGACTTGAAAGACAACTGGAGAAGGAGGTCAATATTGGATGGTAATGGAAATAACATCGTGAGTACTTTAAAATATCGTTGTTTTGGTTATTCTGGGCCACGCAGCCACGTGGGCAACGCGTACGATGTACGATACTTTTGGTTGTCACCTGCCCGTAATTTATACGCGAATATACAAAATATGAAATGTTGAGTGTATCTGCACACTTGCGCAAATAACACGTGGCCTACACCCAATGTCGTCGGGTGGATTAATCTAATAGGTTGTCTAACCTATTTTCTGCCTAACCATTGCACAGCAGGTGGTTTTGCAAGGGCACGGAGTGTTAATCTAGGTTGGCAAGAAAGTAACTTTTTTTTTCAGGAGCGGGTAGATACATATTTCATTGCCTATTGTTTTTGTACCAAACAGAAGTGTAGAAAATGCAAATATAAACATGTGTCTCAAGTCCACGATTGACAAGATTTATTTCAAGGATAAATACTGATATGTTTTATGTTCCTATTTTTCGATATGAGCTAAGTACCTTGATTTTTAAGCAAAACACCTCGCAAGAATAAAAACCCCCGCAGGGTTGTTTTAACGCCCTCGCAGGGCTACAATGGCTGGCGCATTGTCATCTCCTTGTAAGTATATAATAAAACCCTCGCAGGGTTCATAACGCACCCTCGCAGGGCTGCGATGACAAAAATAAAATTCGGGCGCACCGAATATTTTTCAGTTTTAGATTATCTTGGACAAAGAATAATACCCTCGCAGGGTTGTTTTAACGCCCTCGCAGGGCTACAAAGGCTGGCGCATTGTCATCTTGCAAATATATCATAAAACCCTCGCAGGGTTCATAACGCACCCTCGCAGGGCTGCGATGACATAAATAAAATTCGGGTGCACCGAATATTTTTCAGCTTTAGATTATCTTGGACAAGGAATAAAAACCCTCGCCGGGTTGTTTAAACGCCCTCGCAGGGCTACAATGGCTGGCGCATTGTCATCTCCTTGCAAGTAAATATATAATAAAACCCTCGCAGGGTTCATAACGCACCCTCGCAGGGCTGCGATGACATAAATAAAATTCGGGCGCACCGAATATTTTTCAGCTTTAGATTATCTTGGACAAGGAATAAAAACCCTCGCAGGGTTGTTTTAACGCCCTCGCAGGGCTACAATGGCTGGCGCATTGTTATCTCCTTGCAAGTATATAATAAAACCCTCGCAGGGTTTATTACGCTCCCTCGCACGGCTGCGATGACATATAAAATTCGGGCGATCCGAATATTTTTCAGCTTTATATTGTCTTGGACGTGATGAGCATTATTCTCGAATGAAGAGTCTTATTCAACATAAATATGTGTTTACATAAGCTTCAGAAAGGGTTGCTTGTTTGGATAAAGGAATTCATCGTGGTGGTGTACCTCCACCAGCGATGAATTCCAGGGTATCGCGTACCTACTCACAACAACTTCTAGGAAGGCTAACTATAAAAGCATCGTGGTGCACCTCCAACAGTGATGAAAATAAAAAGTCCAGGGTATCGTGTACCTATTGACTAGAACTTCCAGGAAGGTTAACAATTATTAAATAGAAGCATCAAAATAAAAAGTCCAGGGTATCGTGTACCTATTGACTAGAACTTCCAGGAAGGTTAACAATTATTAAATAGAAGCATCAAAATAAAAAGTGCAGGGTATCGCGTACCTATTGACAAATGTCTTACCAATATCTATGTATGTATATGATTCGTGTATTGCATACCTATCAACAAAAGATTTGGGAGGTTCGATACCTATATAGACGGAGTTTCTGTTCTTGTTAGACATTAACATTCAGAAGGAGCTGTTTAGCTGAAGGAATAATAAAATCTTCTGATAAACCGTACTTGTGACAAAAGTCATATAAGAATATCGTAAGAAACTCGGGCTGATAAGCGTGATGGGTTGATAAATTTATCGATTGGCTGATATTTTTATAGGCAAATTATAAATTACGTATAGCAGCTGGTTGAGGTGTCATTGTGAATTAAGGGCAAGCCTAAGCCTTCGAGCTGAATTACATTCTACATAGTCTAACCCAGAGTTACTATTTTTTACACTGTATGATATGTGAACGGTAGCAGATATAAGAACCCTTTGGATTCATGAGATCGCAGGAAAGACTCTAAGGTTAACATATAAGTTATTCAGTCTACCTACAAAACTTCTCATTGACGAGACAAGTTCTTTAAAATGATTAACAATTGTAGGGTGGGTACCACGAATAATTATGGAAATGAATTATAAGATAAATACTGCCCACCCGCACTAAAAATTTAGTGCCTATTATTAGAACCTTTCGTATCCCTCATTCCATCACGAATTTGAATGTTGCGTGCGTGAGAAAGTTGTTAGTATAAATAAGGTAGCTTCTACCAAAAACACAATATCTTTCACAAAGTTGCCTTCAGTATCAAGATACTGTCTATCAGTGGATATGTCCACGCAAATGTATGGGTCTAGCTCACTCACTGGCCTGACCGTTTTAAGAGTACATTGTCTAAAAGACTTTACTTGTCAGACAAAAAGAAGGAGATTTGGTGAAAGTACTGGCGTTGCGGTACTAACTTAATATACCTACCTGTATAGGCTCTGAATTGTACTCAACCCATGTCCGGATTTATGATTGTGGGAACGATAAGGGTGTGAACGATAACATTCCCGTGTTTATTTACAACTACCCTCTTCATACTTTTTATAACCGGTGGCATTTCTTGGTTATCTGTATAAAGGTGTGTACGGTAATGAACGTTCACGCGTTTATTTACAACTACCCTCATCATACTTTTTATCATAAGTGGCATTTCTGTTATCTGCTTTGTATGATAAATTGTTGAATGTATTCTCAACTGTATTAGACATCACAAATACTAGTACATTTTTAGAATTAATATTTGAAACTGTCATCATCATCATTTATAGAAATGTCCGTGAGCAATTGAGGGTTTGCGCACTACAGTAATAAAAACCTTGGAAAGTCGTCAGTCTTCTTTTTGAACGTCAGTAAAGGACAGCCACTGTCCTTGACGTAAAGAACTGTTTATATTTTATATAGTGTTACACTATTCTTTACAAGTAAGCGATCATTGTCAGCTTCTAAACTCTAGCACTCTGTGATAGATTAATAAGAATAAAAGTGCATCTATATTATCGCTTCTTAAGCGATGACGTCAGATTTTCAGTAATTGGTCGTGAGATGTTTCAACATAACTACTAGTTAAACGGAAAATGGTTCTTGTTTATTATTTTATAAACATTGTAGTACAACAGACACTACTGCATCTCAAATGAAGAGCTTGTTTTCGAGGTTCATTGACAATGGGTGAGGTATTCATGCACAAGTATAATACCTACAGTGTTACAAATAACGTTGGTTCTCGAAGTAAACTTGTTTTTACTGTCACAAGCTGCTTAGTAATCTAGGGTTTGCTAGTTACCATTATTGGTATTAATTTTATTGATGTCTCAATAGACCTCTCTATATTAAGTACCTATATGCTCTCGGGTGAGAATTTGTAAATCTATTCGGTATGATATTCGAATAACATTAGAAGGATACCCAGTGCGTATTTAAGAGCAAAACAAGTACCTATAAGGGAAAAAGAAATAGATATACCTGTATTTTTAGCTACGTGTATCGGGTCTAAGATTTCTTACGCTTCTACAGTGGAAATGTACACAAGTCTTATCGCAAAACTTGTAATCTAGTCCAAACATTGTGGGGAGGAAAAACCAGTTATTCAAATGTTTTATAAGAACTTCCCATAACTGGACATTTTAGATGAACATACAAAGCTTCACTATAGTTATAACGGTTCATAAAGTACCTACTCAGGTATTACAGCGCACTGCAATAAATTGAAATTTTAATGTAACGGTTTTCCCACATGCTTTCAATTGGTTAAAACGAGTACTATGTCCAGAAAATTAATGAGTTAAATACCTAGTAACTACCTACTCACATTTTGGAGCAGATATTTTAGTTTTCAGTTGTGCAATGATTTATTGTCACCGAAGGTCGTACACATTGCAAAAGTTGCAAAAACTGTTTCTAAAAGAAGTTAAGCTGCTGAAGTATTATTATACAGTTAGGTATACTGATACAATACGAACATATTTAGCAATTTATTGTTATAAGTTTATCAGTCATCAGTACCCAATCACTCAGAACATATTCATGCTGAGCTGGGCGGCCCTATTGTATGATACTGTGTGGGGTTTTGTTCAGAATTATTTATTTATTATACTAGGACGATGGCACATTTCTATCATCATCATGATAGAGTGCGATAAATTTGTTTAAAAATGTTAATTGTCTTTTGGACCATACGTATTGCAGTTTTGAATGTCACAATGACTAATTTGTATTCAAAGCGACGTGGCTTACGATTATAACATTATTTAAAAAATAGTAAGTTCACATTGGCGTTGAGTGTCTTCACCACCACCAGGCGATAACAAACACGTCTCAGTTATTAAACGTTTACCAAGGTACAGTCAAATTAATAGAAGCGTTTTACATAAAATAAAACGCATATTAATTTACTTACCTTGGTAAACGTTTACATTTTAAATTCTGCCTGGTGATATTCGACGCAATGAAGAAAAAAGATGTCGGCGCCACAAGCGTACATCTGACGTAGCGGCCGGTGGCGGGAAGACACCGGATTGGCCAACTCCTCTTTGGACGAGGTTACTGATTGGCTAGTACTTTTTACAGAAAGTCAAAGCCAATACTTATTTATAAGGCGGGAAATGTAGGGCCTATCTCTGTTATTAAACGTTTACCAAGGTAAGTAAATTAATATGCGTTTTATTTTATGTAAAACGCTTCTATTAACATATTATTGATTTTAAAGTAAACATAATCAGATTAACTGTTTATTTCATTTCAAATACAGAATTTATTAAATCCTGAAAAAAAAACTAATTTAGAAAAAAAACTATGGTGCCATGTTTTTTTTCATGTTTCTTTTCAAGATTTTGAAAAAAATATTCTGTTTTTTTCAATTTCCATCTCTAGCCGTGCGTGTGCCTGCGCTGTGTGTGTGTGTGTATGTGGTTGGCAACCCTGTGCCGCGGCAATTCGCGCTCGACAAGGACAGAGTTATGTACGCGTAAGAAGAGAGATAGTGTGGCAATGTTAAGGGGAATAATAATATCGCGGTACGCACTAAGTTCTTCTGCGCTGAATTGTACTTTATTGCGTCGCAGCAAAAGCAGTTTTTTAAATAGTTGTTATCGCGAAGTGTATCTTCTATTCTGTCGTTGTGGTATGTTCGGAACATATTTGACATGAGCGATCCAGGAATGTCACTGTCATTGTGCGAACTGCTCAGACTGATTGTCAGTTTTGTCGGCTTTTCATTTGCTGTCGAGTTTTTGGTGAGTTTGTTGTTATCTTGTTGAAAACTGTGTTTTTGAGTGTTATTAGAACTTGAATGTGCTAATAATTATTGCCAAGTCTCAAAATACAAGTCCAAAAGCGGTATAAGACTATCAAGGTTCTAAGTGCCATCTTAAATAGTTTGTATGGGTGTAATAATTGATGAAACTTCACCCAGGGTGTATGATTGTGTTCTGTAGCCGGCCTATGTCTTGGCGTTGGACATTTTCTTCAGAAAGTTTCTCAAATCTCCGTTTTTAAAACAAACTAAAAACTAAAAAATCTGTATTTGTAATGTTTACTTTGGAGTTGCCAGATGACTGACAAATAATGAAAAAAATACGATATTCCGTGAAAATAGCCTCTGTAAAATCTTACACCATTGTAAAACGAATGTTGAGTTAGACTTAGTAGGTGTAAGCAGTCTGAGGTAAGCAATATAAATCTTACTACTATAATAAATGGGAATGTCCGTGTGTTTTTAAACCCCCGCCCCCTCTGGTGAGATTTCGTAAGATTTTCCTCAACATTTTCCCCAAATCTCACGTCAGATTTTTTAAAATTTGTGTTTTGGCTGGGAACGCGTTGGATTATAAAATAAATATACAAAAATAACAATTTATCTACTTTAGTCTAGTATTTGAAATTTGTGTGTATTACCATAGTTTAAAATCACTTACCTTAACTTTACTTTCACGCAAAATTTTAGCCGATTTCAACAAAAAAAAAATGTCGTGATATTTGGTAAAAACCCCGTCCCCCCAAAAAAATCCCGTCCCCTCCCCCTTGTCCTCACGTAATTAATGGACGCCTCCTTAATATCTCAAATAATTTCGGCTTCGGCGGAACTTCAAACCGCGACGTTCCCTAAGTACCTACGGGATGCGCTAGCAACTGCGTCACAAAAACAAATAATCACCTAGTCGAAAGTCTTTGCAAACAACCTCTAGCGCCGTTAGAAAATACTCGTGATATTTATTTCGGTAATTTATTAAATATTACCCAGAGTGCGACAAACTATCATTACCTACATTATCTATAATATATATTACTAGCGACCCGCCCCGGCTTCGCACGGATTTATTATACATATAAACCTTTCTATTGAATCACTCTATCTATTAAAAAAAACCGAATCAAAATCCGTTGCGTAGTTTTAAAGATTCAAAGGGACATAGGGATAGAAAAAGCGACTTTGTTTTATACTATGTAGTGATGTAGTATAAATGTATGAAGTATAGCATCATCTGGTAGAAATCGCTCTCAGCGATAAGGCCGCCTTTTGTACTATGTTTATTTTGTTAATTAGATATAAGCTTTTTTAAATGGTCTCTTGAGTACAATAAAGTGTTCATTCATTCATTCATTCATCATCTAGCCACAAGCTCAGCTTAGCTTGGGGCTGCATGTAGCTGTGTGGATTGTCCAGCATTATTACAATACAATACAAATCGTTTATTGGGACAAATAACAGGTTTGATACGTTACATGTTGAACGAGGAGACCACAAAAGTTAAAAACTGCGGCGTTGTCTCCTCGCCCGCCTCCTGACACGATATAAATACATAGGTAGTTAATTAGGAAGAAATTAATTAAAATTAATTAACATTAATATTTTCTCTACAGCTGCTACTGGATTTGGATTTAGAAGTTTCACAGTCGCCCCAAGTTACCTCTACCAAGTTCAAGACAGGGCATTCCTCTGTGAGTATTTTCTTTTTAAACAGTTGTAATGCGGTAGACAAATATGGGAGCACGCCTTAAAGTACAAGGTAGTAAACACACAGAAGCCGGAGGCGTGGCGGAGGCGAAGGCTTGGCGGTTTTTCCTATGGCACAGCGGTGTGTGTGTAGGATTTCATAGGATTCCATAGAATACAACTCGCACGCTTTCGCCTCCGCTCCGCCTCCGGCTTCAGTGTGTGGAGACCTTAATACGGGTACTATTATGGTAGTCCCGGAAATCCCGGCCATATGGCAAACCTGCCTAGGTTTGCCATATGGCCGGGATTTCCGGGATTGTCCCGGAATCTTGTCCCGTGTACGTAATAAGGCCTAATTGTCCCGGATTTCGAAACCCTAAGCTCATGAAACCTGGATTATTAGACCACTCGCTTTGGCGGACATTGTTTTTTTTTTGCAGGCGCCCCGACTCATTAACGTATACAATGTGATTTGTCGAACCTTGATCAAACGAAATGTGCGGATACACGGCACATATTTATCGATAAAAATCGGGATAAAAAAATAAAACAAAAATCGTTTTTTTTGTCTTATTACTAAAAAAATATTGTTTTTACAACGCTTATGTATCGTATTTGTATTTTTTATTTATTTTATTAGCTAGGTAAACTATCTAGCTTTTAAATGAAACTACTTCGAATAAAATACACCAGTAACTCAAAAAGAAACGAAGAAAAGACCAGATGAAGTAGTATTCATTTAAAAAAATATTAAAACTGCTTTGTGTTTGAGATAAATAACATATAATTTTTTTTATCCCGATTTTTATCGATAAATATGTGTCGTGTATCCGCACATTTCGTTTGATCAAGGTTCGACAAATCACATTGTATAACCACTCGTATTTGGCTGGCGACCTTTTTTTTCTCTAGTCATATACACATAAAACTATACATGTAAACTAACTCATTAACGTATATAACCACTCGTATTTGGCTGGCGACCTTTTTTTTCTCTAGTCATATACACAAAAACTATACATGGAAACTACATATTTCCAAACATCATTCATTAAAAAAATATTTTTATCCTCTTTGAGGGTAGTTATGTAAATATTAATTTGTGTGATGGCGTAGTTACTTAGAAAAATAATTTTATCCTTTTTGAGGGTAGGTATGGAAATATGGCGAAGATGGCGTCGTTACTAAATAATTGCCGTGTCGATTGTCCAGCATTATTACTATAGTTACTGTATTTAATGTGCTAATAAGTGCTTAAGTTAGAATAGAAAGTTTCTTTAAGTGTATTTTACTATTTAAACGTCATCGGAAATGTGGAAATTGTTATGATCTGCTTTGAAATAACATCTGTAACATTGTTCAGGAAGAAGACTCGAGATTCTCTCATCCATTAGAAGTCAAGAGGCATAAACACGCGGGTATATTTTTTATTTTATTTTGTAGTTAGCCCAAAACAGTTGTGGAGCTAGTCTATGGAAATCTGTAACAAAAGTGATTGTATTTTTACGGTAACCATGTTATTTAGGAATCGTATTACCGACAAACAAACTACAATAATTAAGTATTTATAGTACCTGTATTTTTCGATTTAGTAGAATAAATATCTATCCATGTTTGTTTTGGGTTATAGTAATAATAGTGTCGACCGATGTGGCGCAGTGGGCGAAGGTCCGCTTGCGAGGCAGGAGGTTGCGGGTTCGATTCCCGCCTCGGAACAAATTTGTGTACTATCTGCAGAAATTTGTTCCGTTGGTCTGGGTGTTTTCTATGTATGTATAAAAAAATGTCTATCTATGTAATGTATTGTATTAAGTTTATCAGCCATCTAGTACCCATAACACAAGCTTTGCTTACCTTGGGGCTAGATGATGCTGTGTGGATTGTCCAGCATTATTTATTTATTATATATCATTATTAAATCGAAAGTTTTAGAAGTATGAATGTATGGATGGATGTTCTAGCTAGATGTTCTTCTTTCACGCAAAAACTACTGAACGGATCGGGCTGAAATTTAGAACAGACTTAGTTCTAGCCCTGGAATAACACATAAGTCACGAAGCCGCGGGCATATGCTATATACTATGTGTATAGTAAAAAATATCTATCTATGTAGTATATTATAATAAGAAGGAAAATTACAAGCAAGGAATAGAAAAATTACAACTAGTATTTACAATTGAAACCATTGAGCTAACTGCAGACGGTTGCAAACAGTCTAAAGGTAGCTCAATTGATCCATGTCAATATCAGTCGGAAGCGTCCCCAAGTATATCAGTCATCTAGTACCCACAATGCTGAATGGATTGTTCAGTATTATTATAAATTCTGAATGCTTAAGTATATAATGTATTTTCAGGGTATATAGTCAGAAGACCTAAATATAGTGAAGAGTTGTCATCACCGTCTGCACCGTCCACATCTTCAATCATACATGTAAGTTGACTTACTATTACTACAAAGTATAAAACAAAGTTCTTGAGTGGAGACCGCGACTTGGCAAACGTAGCCCTCCGGCTAGGTGGGATGACGATCTGCGAAAGACTGCTGGCAGATGCTGGATGCGTCAAGATGATGATGATGATAAAACAAAGTCGCTTTTTCTGTCCCTATGTCCCTTTGAATACTTAAATCTTTAAAACTACGCAACGGATTTTGATGCAGTTTTTTTTAATAGATAGAGTGATTCAAGATGAAGGTTTATATGTAAAATAAAACTGCAAAGCCGGGCAGGTCGCTAGTTAAGTATACAAAACACTTACACTTACTATATGTATTTTTTATTACAGCTAAAGGAGAAACTAGCGGCGTTACCCGCATTCCCGCGGTTTAATAAAGAACCAGTAAGCGTTGTAGCCGAACCCTCGCTCTCAAGAGTCACAGAGTGCAACGAGAGGGATCGATGCGGGGTCAAATCCGCTAAATCACAACGTATCTCCTCACTCAAACCACAGCAGGTCAAATCTAGAAGTGACAGTGAATCTACAAGAAGAAACAGAGGCGCCAGACTTGAATACGCTCCAGTTAGTGACGATAACGAAGTATCTCTTAGCCATGTATGTGCCCTAGGTCCCGACGAGACAGTTATCAACGAATCTATAGAAAGATTATCCAAAGACAATGACGGCAAGGATATAGTCAATTTACTCTTCCAAGAGGCTATATTAGCCATACCCAAATACGACAGTGGCATAAATACAGATGAAAAGAAAAGCCAAGAAGAAAGGGAAGCTATTGAAGACACACCGAACGAAATAAGAGAAGCTAGGAATCGAGTGCCTTACAAAAAACATTGCCATATATCCTCCACTGATGACGAATCTAACACCGAAGCTATAAACGAAACACCGGCTTTTTTGATGTCCAAGAAGTCTGCAGTACGCGGTCGTAATAAGACCCCTAATATCGAAGAGAAACACTCTTTTGACGTAAAAGTGGTTGAAGAATTCTTTTCACAACACGTAGCAGAAAATCAGAGAGGTGAAATTGTAGTGAGCCCTCGCCTTGCTAAGAAGATAAACGAAACTAGCTCTGAAACGAGTGATAATTACTTGGTTGAAAATGCTTTGTTGTTAAATGAAGAAATTCATACGGATATAGAGCAAAGAATGTTTGATGATGTAGCAATTATTGATTGCTTGAATGAAATGGTTGATACAGTTTGCAGAGATTTCGATAATTTTACTAATAACGTGTGCAAAGACAACATTACTGAAATTATGGAACTAATTGACCAAGAAAACTTAGATATGTCAAATGTTAAAGATGTTACTAAACCAAAGCCAGCACCAAAATCGAAAAACATTAAACTGAAATACAAGCCTGTCAAGAAAGCCAAACCACGATCTACCAAGAAAAGTAAAGCGGTTCAACAGAACAATGAAAAAAAGATGTCTACTATCATCGAACAGAAAGAAGAAGAAATGAACCCAGAACCAGAAAATAAACATGTTGAAGTTATGAAAATAACAAGCCCTGCAAAAACTGAAACACCCAAAAGTAAAATTATAGAAACTCGAGCGACAAGAAAGAAGAGAAAACTATACTCGCCTAAAGACGACGCAATAGAAGAAAGTATTGTACAGCATGATGAAGCTAAAACAAGTGATGATGTTACACTTGCTAAGATAAAAAAAATAGATAGTTCTAAGGATCCAGCAACCGCGACGTGCTATAAAGAGATTGAAAAAGAACGCAAAAAATACACTAGACTTCCAAGAAACCGAAGATCTAAAAGTATATTCATTGAACCGCCTTCGCCACGCACCGCCAAAAATAACACGGCCTTTGACAGCCTAAAAGAAACAACCGAAAGTAATGAAACCATCATGCTCGCAAATAAAGGCGACAGTGTTTATAATTTCTCAGGCGAAAGCGAAGACGAAGATTTCAAAGAGAAGAAAATAGAAATAAAAAAACGAACAATCATTGAACCCAAAGTAAAAGGCAGCAATACCCGCCGAGGAAAAGGATCTGATACTTCTTACGAGGATAATAAAACGAAGCCCGTAAGACGTAAACCCGTTACCAAAAGAACTGCTAAGCAGAAGGCTGTAGAGAAAGTTGCAGTTGTTGAATTAATAAAGAATGATCTTGTCGATGAAAAAATGAGGGAAGCCGTCAGGGAACAATTAAACACATCTATTGTAGTTGAACCTCCTACAAACCTGGAATCTGTGGAGCTTGAACCTACTTTACATCAAGCTCCTCAAATGGAACACATCCAAGAAAGCGAGTCTAACGAAACTGTGCCTGCGAAGAAAGTAACAAAAACAATACGCAACCTTAAAGAGACTCAGGTAGAAATACATGACAGTGCGTCCAATGATACTTTCGTATCAAAGAAAAATGAAAATAAAAGAACCAAGAAAACCAAAACAGTGGCAGTTAAAAATGAGAAAGGTGCTAAGAAAGCTAAAACCCTTGTAGTACCTGACAATGATGAAGGGACTAGCAGTCCATTGCCAGGTTTAGTTGTAGAAAAGTCTAAGCCGAAGTATAAAGATGATATAAATGATTCCTTAAACACAAATATGCTTCAGAAGTTCAAGAAGATTTATCGAGACGGGCCTGAAGCAAATGAATCTCTACTCACACAATGTATGCTTTCCGATGTAGAAAAACTCAATTCTAGTGCACAGAACTATAGCCACCTTGATGAAATATGTTTCCCAGAGTACGATAAATGCGTAGCTGCAAAAACCAAAAAAGAAAATACAAAAACTCTCCCAACAAAATCAAACAAAAAAGTTGCCAAAACTAAAACGGAAATGAATGAAGTTATAGAAATAGAAGAGAGTGTGTCATTATGCGGCAGACAGTCTGACAAATCGATAAGCACCGATGGTATCACAGCACACTTGGACGTAGACAAAGTGCCGCCAGCTACTGAATCCATCGTTGAGACCTTACCACCGCGAGAGATCACAGACTTGAGTGAAGCAATGAAAGACTATTACATACAACTTACAAGAGAACTACAAGATTCGTCAAAAGACTCCGTGAAATCGAATAAATCCACCAAAGGAACGAACGAAGATGATAGAAGTTCTAGATCGCCTGTAGTGCCCGTGAAGCGACTTTCGCTTGAGGATATAAGCAAATGGATGCCGTCACGGCGCACTTCGGACTCTGATAGTCCACAAGCAAGCTTGAAAGAAATGTCTCCTAAAATAAGAAAAATCCCAAGTAACACTGATTCAAACGTCGAAAACACACCAAAAGCTAAAACTACTATTGAAATAACTAAACTGGTCAATACAAAAAATAATAATCCGAAACCAGTAAAAATCGTTAGTCCTAAATCAACAGCTGATTCTGTAAAACTAAAATCGCCAAGTGTGTCAATACCAAGAATGTCTCTAGAAGAATTTAATAAATGGCTTCCTGCAATGCCTGTATCTGAAGAAGGAAATACTGCGCCTAAGAAACCTTTGAGAGAATTGAAACTTATTTATCCAACCAGATCTCAATCGAAAGTAAACAATAAAGAAATACGAAAAGTAAAACAAAAAGAAAAATCCCCAACAAAAACTGTTGTAGCTGAAGTTCAGAAATCAGTAGAAACAATATTTGAAACGGATACAAATAATAGAGAAAATATACAAACGAATGTTTCTATTGTCAAAACTAGATCAAGATTAGCTATGGAAGCAACGCGAAAACGTCAACCGATCAATAGCGATACAGATGAAACAAGATCTAAAGAACCAAAGAATAAGGAACTAATTAAAATAAACACCAAACCAGATTCTACTAAAATAGCTACAAGGAAATCAGTAATCTCTCCAATTAAACTATTTGAAGATTTCGCGACAGCATTCAACATTTCGAACGATGAAAATGATACGGGAATCGCAAACTTGCATTCAAAACCAAAAGAGTCAACATACAAGTCAAAATCCAATAATGCAGAATATGCAGATACTATTCTATCAAATGAAGTTTCAACGCCAGAAACGCGCAAACGTAAAAACAAATCTCCTATTTTAAGTGTACCTAAAAAGAAAAGAGTACAGCGAACAAATGTCGATGAAAGAAACAGCGAAACGCCAAAAAACAATAAGACTGATTTTAAAAGACTGATTGATACGAGAAAGAAAGATGCGGTAGAAAAAGGCAGTTCTTCTAGAAGTGAACATAGTTCCTCTACTGTGAACAATTGGTTAAACAAGACGGATTCAGTTACGATAGGTGAGCTAGTTTTAATTAAACTGATTATACTTATTACCCTATACATGTATACGCTTTTAGATAAAATATTTATTTTTAATAAATTTATATTTTATAAAAATCTGGCCAAGTACAAGTCGGACTCGCGCATTCCGCATCTATGAAAACAGCAAAAAAAAATCATGTTTGTTGTATGGGAGCCCACTTAAATATTTATTTGATTATGTATAGCGGCAACAGAAGTACATCATCTGTGAAAATTTCTACTGTCTAGCTATCGCGGTTCTTGAGATATAGCCTGGTGATAGAAAGACGGATAGACAGTAAAGTCTTAGTCTTAGGTACTAATAGAGTCCCATTTTTACCCTTTGGGTACAGAACCCTAAAAAGGCCTACTACAAAATATTGGATTATTTCGATTAAGATTATTGATTTGCTGGTTTATTTTCAGATAAATCGTTGTCACAAAGAGATGCAATACAGAATGTGATGGAAAGGCTGGACACAACGCTTGTGGAAATAAACCACAATACCAGTAGAAAGTAAGTTTCTTTGCTATCTTTGATTTTTTTAAACTTAATGTATGAATGGTGCGTGTTCACGCAAAAAATAATGATAGACGTAGCTTTGGTAACACAGGCTACTTTTCATGCCGTAAAGTTCGAAACACACAGAAACCGAAGGCGGAGCGGAGGCGAAGGCGTGGCGGTTTTTCCGGCACCGCGTCGCCACGGCCTGCGGTGTGTGTGTAGGCTTTCATAGGATTCCATAGAATACAACTCGCACGCCTTCGCCTCCGCTCCGCCTCCGGCTTCTGTGTGTTTCGAACTTAAATCAGCTCCGATGGGATATAAATAGCCTTGAAACAATTCCATAGAAATGATGCGGGCGAAGCCGCGGGCATATACTAGTACAATAAAAGTAATACAAAATACAAAAAAATTGTATCTACGTAACCATAACACAATGTCGCTGATGACTAATAATGCTTATAAGTGTGTTTGTGTTGATTGTTCAGAATTATTTATTTACTTATTGAGTATAATAAAAGCATGCCTAGCCATCGGCGGGGCTAATCCATTAGTTCAAAGTCGCTCAGCGTTATACAAAGAGCTATGCTCGGAGTTTCTCAGAAGGATTGGATTCGTAATTAATACATCCGACAGAAAACCAAAGTTATCGACATAGCTCAAAGAATTAGCAAGCTGAAGTGGCAGTGGGCCGGCCATACCTCGCGAAGAACCAACAACTGCCTGGGGTAAACGAGTTCTTGAGTAGAGACCTCGACTCTGTCAACGCAGTGTAGGACGCTCGCTAGGTGGGACAATCTGCGAAAGACTCAAATCAGATGCGGCAAGATGAAAACAGGGCGCTATGGCGCTCATAAGGGGAGGCCTATCTCCAGCAGTGGACTAATAGCTGATGATGATGATGCCTAGTCATCAACCTATGCTTGAAGTACTCAAGAATACTAAGATAGCTAAGTCAGCTGTTGTAATTCGATTATAAAGGAGTTTTAAATCTTTCAGATTCGTTAATCTATTCGTGGAGACTCAATCCGAGCTTAATGAAATAACCGAGCATCTTTCCAAGTAAGTAAAATACCAATTAATATTGACAACATCACTACATTGTATAAAACAAAGTCTATTCCCGCTGTATGTCTGTCGTTCCCTTATAAGCCTAGATCTATATGGTATATACAGGGTTACTTGTAGGTAGAGCTGATCCTTTCAGGATAGTAGTAGTGTTCAGTACACACACTTTACTCTGAGTTTCCCTGGTCCAAAGTTAGCGTCTTCGAGATATTTGAGTTTTTGATATTTTTGATGAAAGTCACCCTGACGTCGAATAATAATGATATTTTCTCTTTTTGTAGATTTTTCAGTGTTCTTTTGTAAAGTCTGAATCACTTAATTAGAAATAGCCTTTGAAAGTCTGAGAAATATTGTTAACGCTAGAGCCGTAGTAGGCCCTTTAAATCTGAATTTGGAGTAAATTTTTTACAAACTTCTTTTTATCGACGTTTTGTCAAAAAATATCGCCACGCATTATTTCGTGCATATTACTTAAAACAAATCTACCTACATGTTTCTAGCTATTCAAAAAGTTACAACTTAGTTACTCAAAATGTCAGTAGCACATTTTTTGGCACCTAAACTGGAAAGTCCTGGAGATGATGATATTGTGTGAATTTAATTTATAATTATTTCTACAGAACGATGGCGATGGTCGAAAGCTTTAAGGAGAAGTTCAAAACGCAAGCATCAACGTTGGTGCGCGATGATTGTCAACAGAGGCGGGCAATGGTGATGATTTTAAAAGATGATGTCCAAGCCGTTTTAGACTGTTTAGATAAGAAAAAAAACTGTTCCTAAACCGAGGCTGGACCCTAGGGTTGTTACCATCAAAATGTATCTGAAAAATGATTCAGGATTCCCCTGAATCAAGCTAGTTTGGGTACCAGAAATAGTTAGTAGACTCTTGAAATGGATTTGTGTGTATATTTTCCTATATATTTGTGTCTTTAATTTTGTTAGGTAGGCATGTACATATTTTCTTTAAAAAAATTCTAAAATAGAAAAGAAAATAAATATTTTCTGTAAAATATTTCGTTTTGTCGAATGTAGTTTATTCTAGTAGTTTATTCTTAATTAGTTTCTCAAATCTATCACGAATTTAATTTGTTACGCCTCAAATTGCATCTCCATTCTTGTCTAGGGTATATCAATGATTGCCTATTTAATTTTAGTAGTTTATTGTAAAATAGTACTATTTCTAAATTGCTTGTTTGCTTGCATTTTTTTTTGGTAGAAAGCCTACCATATTTATATACCTATATAAAAGTACTTTGATTTCATTGAAACGAAGTTAATTTTCAATACATGCACTTGATTTGTTTTTGTTATGAGTGAAGTTACAAATGTTATTTTAGTTTGTTAAGCAAAAATGTTACTTTATCTATGGTTTTTTAATAAAAAGTTCCAATATAATTAATCTTTTATTTTAATAGAGAATAATACTAATTAACAAATTATATTAACATAGGTCTACACCTGACGCACTTTACACATTATTTATGCCCATTATGAGGGTAGGTCACTGACCTGTATCTATACAAGTACGCTGGACTTCTGATAAGCCGGGTTTTAGTGAGCCGATTTGATTTTCGCCATTTTGGCGCTGATCGTAGAAGTGGGTGGGAAAGGAACTAATAATAGAGATGGGACAATGAGATAAAATACATCGATAAAAGACATTTCCGACGAGTTGTATAATTAATTGTACTAGGTAATATTATAAAGCTGACTAGTTTGATTGTTAGGTTGAACGCTCAAATCTCAGAAACTGCTAGTCTTAGGATAAGCCGAAGCCAGACTAACGGGTATTTAGTACCTATGTGGCTAGTACTTGTATATATAGAGGTCAGTGGGGTAGGTACACAAAATTTGCTTAATAATCGTCTTACAAAAATATAGAACACTTGACATCAAAGCTTTTTGATATGATCTATTTTAGATTCTGTAATAGTTATGGAAGAGTAAATTAGGTTATCATATTTATATGAATGCTTTTCTCAAGAGCTAGGTAAGTGTTTCTAAATTAACCCCCAGTATGCAAACAGTGAGCGGCCGACTGAGTGAGCCGCAAATTTGTGGCGAACAGCTACAAACGCAGATCAGTTTGCGTGCGTATCGCAAGCACTGGAACCTGCGAGTCGGCCGATAAATGAGACAGTCGGCGCACGTATCGCTGCAAACTGCGTACAGTGAGCGCAAACTAGCAAACTGAACACTCAATTTAAAATATATGGAAGGGCGTACTGAACTGATACGCCGCAAACTCAGTCGGCCGCTCACTGTTTGCCTACTGGGGACACAGCCTAAGGCGTTACCTCGAGGCACACTAGTGCCACCTCTTATGAAAAAAAGAGTTCAAAAATCAAACGTTTGGTTTTTTAATGCCTCTGTGGTAGTTTTATTGTTTATTTTAGGAAGAGATATACGATACGCCTTCTTTTTTCGTATTTCTTCCTGTGGTAGACAAAATAAAACTACTACGCATGTTTAACAAAAAAGCTTATGATAGGTAGGTTACTTTATCGATTTAAACTATGTGTAGTCTTTCATATGATTCAATAGAATACAACTCGCACACCTTCCGGCCCGGCCACGGCTCCTGTGTGATGGCTTTTAATAGTTCAAATTGTTATTAAAGTAATAAAAAACCTTTCGATTAGTTTTCATTGTACTTTGAACTGTTTTTCTTTGATTATTTTTAAGTAAGTCTATCTATGAATCGTCTTGTGATGTTTGAACTTGAGCGATGAAAACTTGCTGGCCTTGTTGGTGTTGTCCTTGCGATGTCACCTGCAAAAGGGAATCAGAAATCAGAATCATTTATTTCTTTCATCATCAACCTATATTAGTCTACTGCTTACAAATTTACCACCCAAAGTGAGCTTTGCGTAGCTTAATTCAGGTCGCGCCGAGTCCAGGAGAAGCTTTTTGGATCTGGCCCTTGATCCAACTTCCTAGCGAGAGTCTTATGTTTATTATTATTAGTTTACCCATTGGGTATGGAACCGTGCGGAACTCAACAGTATTTGTTTCTCATACAATCAAATTAAATTTAGTGTTCTATACGGCACTGTTGTAAAAGATTTTCGATTTGCACCTGTAATTGTGGTGACACTTAGATATATTATTTTTAATATAAGGCTGAGGCCAAACGAGCGTAATTTTGTGAGTCGTGAGTCGCAGAATTTCGTTCGCAGAAATTCTGCTGCATTCGGTTTCATACAAAAGTCCTGTTTCATTCACACGGCGACGTAAAATGAGTTGTCTGCCGACTCTCACGCATTATTCGGACGGAATTGAGGGGGCCGACGCGGGCCGGGCAAAGCGTCAGTCAGGTACATTTTGCGTGAGAGTCGACACGTATTTTTACTCGATAGTAACTGAATAAAATATGAAAGGTGTGAATACGGAAATGACGAATAACAGAGCAGATTGGAAGAACTCATGTTGTGCCGACCCTACTTAGCGTGGTTGGGATAAGGCCCGGAAGAAGAAGAAGTAGAGTAACTGAATAAAATGCGCTCGTCTGGCATCCGAAATTCTGCGACTCACGACTTAGAAAAATTACGGTCGTTTGGCCTCAGCCTAAGGCTTACAATATATGTTTTGGTGTAGGTAAACTGCGTTGGTGCAATTTTTCAAATAAATAAATAAACTCTATAAAATCTCCTATATGGCTACCTGTATAATTTGCGGCGACTGCTGCGGCTGTGCCTGTATGATGATGGGTTGGTTTGGGTTGTTCTGGACCTGGAGGCGAATCATGTTCAACTGCGCTTGGGTCAACTGGATCTGGGACTGGAAGAAAGATTCAAGTTTAGGGGTAAAGGCATAAGAATAAGAACAGACTAGAAAGGAAACTTCGAAACTTCTACTTACTTGTAACAATAAAAGATAATGCATATTATATGATAATACATACCCTATGTAAGTATTATTTTCTAAATATTATTGTGTTTTAGTAGGTTCCTATCTAACTAATTAGGTAGGTACCTAATCAAAGGAACGTGAACATCGTTCGTTGACCTTTTCTCACTGGCCTCGCCTTGCGACGTCGGCGCGGCGGCGGCGGGGCGCGGCGGTACAATGCAGTAGCAACCCTGACAAAACGCCTGGACCACAGAGGGGCGTAACGAGGTGAAGGGGGAAGTAGGTATATAAATGGCGGCGTTTGGGACTAGATCAAAGAAGAGTCCTTTCTACGTAGTTATTCTTTATTCTTATGGTAAAGGTGGATTTACCCCCAAATGATTAGGGTCGGCCCATCTGGCCCACATACCCGCGGTCTTCCGACCGACAGTTGATATCGGATAGTTGTAATAAGTCAGATGTTGAGACCAGTGTTGTTGTGTTGATTGTGCGTAACGTGATCTACTTTTTGCACGCAAAAAAAAAAGGCAAGGGAGTTTAAATAGATTCAGCAGTGCTGAATGCAAGTAACATCCGGCGCTGATTTTAAATGTATTTATCTATTTAAGGCACCTAAAGTGGCGCCATCACTTATTTTCTCATATTTTTTTTTATTCCGTTAAACAAATGAACTTCCAAAAATCACAGTTTGTTAAACCTATCATAAGCTTGTCTATAGATAACCGTCTACCGGAGCATGTTGTCACTGCACCCAGCTTGTATTCATTCAAAAATCGACTAAAGGTATGGCTCATTGAGAGGGCGTACTATAAGGTTGAGGATTTTATGGAAAAAAAGTTGTGATTAATCATTTTTATTTTATTTTAATTTATTATTTTACACTGTAATGTAATGAACATTAATTAATTAATATTATTATTTTTATATAAGGTACATTTTATCATTATTTTATAAATTATTTATAACTTTATCTGTTAATATGTACTAAATATAATGTGAAATGACTTGTAAATGATTTTACCAATAAAATGACTATCTAACAATCTGACTATCTAGCTTTTTAATGCATCTGTTGTGTTTGCGCTTTAAGAAGTACAACCAAACTCTGTCTCCAAGTTGCATACCTACTAGACCTTGAAGCGCGGTAAGTTAACTACGAATTGAAGTCCCGTGAAGTCGATTATTTAGGGAAGTAATTTCTTAGTTCAGTAAAACGTGATAAAAATATCTTACCGGTATGTTCTGTAGCTCTGTATTGGAAACGACTTGGTGAGACGGCATTGATTGGACCAACGCCACGGGGTGAGGGTTGTTCGAACCAGAGGATGTGTTTGAAGCCTGAAACATTAGGTAGTTAGTGTAGTCAGTTGTAGTAAAAGTAGTCAGTAGTAGTTAGTGTAGTCAGTTGTAGTAAATGTAGTCAGTATTAGTTAGTGTAGTCAGTTGAAGTTAGTGTAGGCAGTAGTTTAGTTAGTTTAGGCAGTAGTTTAGTTAGTGTAGGATAAGTAGTGTTTTAAGAAATTTAAACCTACTTTAACTTCTAGAAATCAATAAAATACCCATTATTAAGGATACTAGGTAACCATAAAACCCTAAAATAAACTACTGGTCAAATCTTGATCAAATTTAAATGGGTCGTATGAACCAATTTAGAAAAATAATTAAGCTTTCAAATAGCTACTCAACAACCGAGAAAAAAGGTCGCAAAGAAACAAATAAATAGGTAGGTACATTCTATTTGAGATTCTCCTCTTCCGTTGTTTAAAAAATTTACCCCAGTAAAAGTCTCACGGTTTTCGAGATAATGGACATTTTAGATTTTTTTTTTACCCTTGTGTTATTATTATGGAACAGTTTCTATACCTACTTAAAAGAGTTGAACAAAAAACTGTGTTTTGCTTATGCATACACCTGTATTTAGGCCGATTGGAAATTCGCCTATTTTTCTTCTATTTTATGCCTATAAATTTATGCTTTTAAGTTTTAACATAGTTGCTATCTTGTACACTCGGATTTGCATGCATTTTCCAGGATAAAAAGTAGGTTTATCTTTATCTACCAATTACTAAAACTACCTCTATGTAAAATTTCAGCGCGAATCTGTTTAGTAAATTTCGCTTGAAATGTAAAAAGCCAATTTTACCTGTACAACTTGCGTCATAGGCTGTAGAACAATCTGCGGTTGCTGCGTTGTCTGTTGCAACGTCGTGTGTTGCTGTTGATTGCTTTGCTGAAGACAATGCTGCAATAACAAGTTTACTTACAGAAACTAATAAATAACTTCAAATTTTACACAATCTTGAGTAGGTATAAATCATAAGCTACTTGTCAGTTCTTGATTAAATTTGAACGAAATCACAGGAAAAGCATCAGCTTTAAAATAAAAAAAACAATCATTCAATAGATTAACGGAAAGGTTATGTTATGGTAAAAAAATACATACGAAATATTGTACCTACATTTTATAATACCATAGTTGATAATTGTTTTTTAGTTTCTTATTCTAAGAAATTTTTATTTAAAGTTTCTATTATAAATAATCTTATTTCTTGATCAAAGGAAATTCATTAAAAAGTGATTTCGAAGGACCACTCCTTATCCGGCTCGAAGGCCCAACTCACCTGCTGCGTTCTCGTGTGGTCGGAAGCGCTGGGCTTCGCGTGCGTCCACACGGTTTCATAGCGAGGCTTGTTGGTTTTGACTTCATGCCTCGGCACTATGTCGATTAGAAAGTCGAATTGGTCGGACTTGGATATCGCCATTGCAATGTCGTTGCGCTGTAGACAAAGATATTAATTCAAAAACATTATTTGATATAATAAAACTAAAATACTGATTAGATCAAGGACCCACAACTGGCTATCGAATTCACAGGGCGCAGCTAGTTTATTAGGTATAAATAAATGTTATTTAGCCGTAAGTCTGTTAACAGCCATAAGCCAAAAGCCGTATACACTCACCTGAAGAGTCCTCCGTTTATTATCCTCAGTGTGGCTCCAGGCCCTAAGCGTGAGCTCGTGAATGAATATCTCCACGGCCTTCGCGAATAGCACGGGAGCCTTTCCGGATATGTTAACAAGACAAATGTGTACCCAACTCAGCCAAAAGCCGTATACACTCACCTGAAGAGTCCTCCGTTTATTATCCTCAGTGTGGCTCCAGGCCCTAAGCGTGAGCTCGTGAATGAATATCTCCACGGCCTTCGCGAATAGCACGGGAGCCTTTCCGGATATGTTAACAAGACAAATGTGTACCCAACTCAGCCAAAAGCCGTATACACTCACCTGAAGAGTCCTCCGTTTATTATCCTCAGTGTGGCTCCAGGCCCTAAGCGTGAGCTCGTGAATGAATATCTCCACGGCCTTCGCGAATAGCACGGGAGCCTTTCCGGATATGTTAACAAGACAAATGTGTACCCAACTCAGCCAAAAGCCGTATACACTCACCTGAAGAGTCCTCCGTTTATTATCCTCAGTGTGGCTCCAGGCCCTAAGCGTGAGCTCGTGAATGAATATCTCCACGGCCTTCGCGAATAGCACGGGAGCCTTTCCGGATATGTTAACAAGACAAATGTGTACCCAACTCAGCCAAAAGCCGTATACACTCACCTGGAGAGTCCTCCGTTTATTATCCTCAGTGTGGCTCCAAGCTCTAAGCGTGAGCTCGTGAATGAATATCTCCACGGCCTTCGCGAATAGCACGGGAGCCTCCGCGGATATCATTTTCACTTCGTCGTCCAGTTTCATTATCTTCTTTATACGGGCGAGCGGTAATGCTTGAGTTTTGAAATCTTCCTGCAAAAAGAAGAAGCAAAATAAAAATTAAAGTAGTTATGACTATAGCACTGAATTTACTTAGGTGCCTACCTACCTACAGCAGTTTTTGTGAAAAAGGAACAAACATTCATCCATTCAAACAAACTTTCGCGTTTATAATTTTAGTAAGGATTAAAATCATCTATTCCGTTTCACCCCAAAAATTTCAAAATTAGACTTTAAAACTGACATAAGTACCTAAGGCTCAAAATTTAACTTTTTTTTTTACATTTTAAAACTATATCGTAGGTGTAGAAAGTCTAACGTTCTACACCTACGATATGGTTTTAAATGATAACAATGATAACTAAATTAAATTATTAATTATTAATTAAATTTTTATTCTATCTATGATAAGTTTAGATCTGTTCAACATTTCGTTGAAGCAACGGATTGTCGCACGCAACTGTTCCACAATGTTGTATGTTCAACAATGATCAACATCTGTTCCAGCAACTGATTCGACAGTTTCATTTTACATACGTTCTACAGTTGCCAATAATGTTGAATGAACCCATCAAATGTGAGTAGGTAGGTACAAGAGCAACACGTTTCAACAAGGCGTATTTTGTAGAACGGTCGACGTTCTGTTGCAAGACTCATTCCACAAACGGCAACAGTGTTGCTTTCAACAAAATCGTCCGATGTTGAACAGATCTAAACTAAAGGCACTTTTAGATCTGTTCAACATCGGGCGATTTTGTGGAAAGCAACATGTTGAAAGCCTTGTTGAAACGTGTCGCTCTTAAAATGAAACTGTCGAATCAGTTGCTGCAACAGAAGTTGATCATTGTTGAACATACAACATTGTGGAACAGTGTTGCGTGCGACGATGTGTTGCGTGCGACGATCCGTTGCTTCAACGAATGTTGAACAGATCTAAACTTACCTTTAGGTACCTTTACTGACGCTGTTCATCACTCACCGAGGATACCTTCATGACATCCGCGGTCACCTTATTCCAGAACTGCTCCAGCGTCTGCTGTGACGAGTCCCCCGCCGTTAGCTCGCCGGCATCGTCGATCTCTTCCGCGTTCGACGCGCTGGCTTGGTCCCTATCACGACAATCCGTCATTAGAAATTATTTATTTAACGATAATTGAGTGTAGGCCACTTTTTTCCGCTTCCCCATGTAGCCGTTCATTATTAGCTTCACCCCCCCGGTAGACATAAAGGATCGAATCCTGCAATTGGCAATAACGTCTCTTTTAAGGAACCCAAAAATTAAAGAACTCCAATTCAAATCAGTGAACGTGTTTGACTTTATTGTCTGGAATCGAGTGACCGTCCTCTGAAATCTGCCGCCCCCATAAGACGCTGCCGCCCCTAGGCCGCGGCCTATATACGGCCTATTTACAAATCCAGGACTGGTTAAAATCCTACCCATAACACAAGCTTTGAGTAGCTTACTTTAGGGCTAGATGGTGCTGTGTGGATTGTCCAGCATTATTATGTAGGTACCTATATTATTATTATTATATTATTCAATGTGATTTGTCGAACCTTGATCAAACGAAATGTGCGGATACACGACACATAGGTATTTATCGATAAAAATCAGGGTAAAAAAAATTATATGTTATTTATTTAAAAAACAAAGCAGTTTTAATATTTTTTTAAATGAATACTACTTTTTCTGGTCTTTTCTTCGTTTCTTTTTGAGTTAATGGTGTATTTTATTCAAAGTAGTCTCATTTGAAAGGTTGATAGTTTACCTAGCTAATAAAATAAATAAAAAATACAAATACGATACGCAAGCGTTGTAAAAACAATATTTTTTTGAAATAAGACAAAAAAAACGATTTTTATTTTATTTTTTCTCTGTAACTTTAAAACTGGGTTATTGAGGTGTACTTTTTTGCATGTTGTATTAAATTTCATAATTTATTCTACAAATCCTCCAAAAACTGGGGGTCTAACTCTTTCCGTTGTCATGTTATTCACCATTTAAATAAGGTACTTTCTTTCAAGTACAAAGATCAACAGGAATCTCAACTGATTTAATCTACATGTTTCTTTTTGTATTAATGGTGTATTTTATTTGAAGTAGTCTCATTTGAAAGCTAGATAACTTACCTAGCTAATAAAATAAATAAAAAATACAAATTCGGTACGTTGCTTTGTTTTTTAAATAAATAACATATAATTTTTTTATCCCGATTTTTATCGATAAATATGTGTCGTGTATCCGCACATTTAGTTTGATCAAGGTTCGACAAATCACATTGTATAGGTATACAATGTGCTAACTGCAGACGGTTGCAAACAGTGATTCGATATATACAAACATTTGTTTTAATGAAAAATATGAATTGACGACCGATGTGGCCGGTGGGCGAAGGTCCTCCTGCATGCAATGCAGGAGGTTTCGGGTTCGTTTCCCGCCTCGGAACAAACTGGTGTACGATCTGCAGAAATTTGTTCCGTTGGTCTGGGTGTTTTCTAGTATCTTTATTAAAACAGTTAACTATATTTTTTTTTCATTCTGTAGGTATAAGTAGGCTTCGTTATGTCTACCTATGCTCAGGTTAGACTACTTAGTACCTATGTATACATACCTATAGGTAGGTATATAGGTAGTACAAGTAATTTTTAAAACAATAGATAGATAGGTAATGTAGGTACCTACATAAGTTGATAATATAAAAACCAATAAAATAAATAGGTAAGTCAATCACCCAAACAAAAAAAATTACAATAATAAACCAACACGCAGCGCCGCAGCCGGCAACTGATGTGAAATAAATAAATAAATGTACATACTGATATGTGTTTGCCACTTACTGATTCACAAAGAAGCACACCGACATCTTGAATTTCAATCCCTTGACACGACGACCTCTAGAATGCGTAAATACACAACTATTTACTAAAATTTGGAAAAATACTATTGTAGAATAATAGAAAACCGCGACACAAAGTTAATAAAGCAGTGTAACCAATAATCAGAGTAATATTTGGAGATCTCCAATCACCAATTACTGGAAATGCGCCAGACACACGATTCGTCCACCGATGACCAGTCACAGCTTGACGTTTGTGGGGCTTCCAACTTTCATCCATGCGCAGAAGAAACTACTATAATTATATTTAAAGTTTAATTTTAGCTAACTAAGTTTTGATTTACAGTCTCTTACAGCTGACTAAAAGCAAAAATAGAAGTTTTGATATTTCATTGTTTATGCGGAAAGGTAGGTCTAGATCTGAATGCATTCTTGATGGACAGAATGATTTTAGTTTTAATATGTAGTAGCTTTAGTAAATGTGCTACACATTTAGCTGCAACACCGGAAGCGAATTTGATTGTGTAATGAACGAATGAACGATCGACGTCATCAACCATATGTCAAATATTAAGCGTCAGTCTTGCTGTCGCTTGCTTTTGCTTGTTATTAAAATGGCGGCGGCTGAGATTCAGATAGTAAATCCAGCAAATTTAGCTAAAATAGAAAGGTAATTGAGTGTAATTATACACCCTGAAACTTCAAGATAGTTAAATATTTACTAGAAAAACTAAAACAGTGTCGTGAATTTAGTGATATTGCCATGGGTGGAACCTTGGTGAAACTGTATCTATGTATTTTATTTTTACAGTTTTCTCAATGATCCCAGTTACAAGGAAATTATTGAGAACTCTTCGACGTTCAACTCGCGACTATGTGCCGAAAGACGGATGCGGATGCCCTTCATCGACACTCAAACTGGTAGGAAACAGTTATCGATTTTGTTGTGCGATACTGCAGAGGTACTGCATTCGTGTTTCAGAAGCGCCATCAAAGTGCCATAAATTATCGGGTACACTATGTCCTTGCTCCAGTTACCAAATTTATTATTGAACTTAATCGAATTGCGGTTATGGACATTCTTATTCTAGGCCTATTATAAAGCTGAAATAATGGAATTATGCTTTAATTTTGTAGGCGTCGCACAGAGCCACTGCAACTTATTCATGACGAAGCGACAGCGCATGCCCGGGCAGAAAGAGGGACAGGTGTACACATATCCAGCTCAAAGGTAAAGAAAATCAATAGCTTTCTTCATAAGTTTAAAAATAATAGAAGAAGAATAGAATAGAAGTACATTTATTTATAACAACAAAATAAACATTTATCAAAGCATATAGCACTTACAAACCTGTTTAAATATGTAAATGTTTATTGTTTAATTATTATCTATCTACAATAATTGAACACAGGATTTGCGTTACTTTCATATGTATTTTAAGTTATTATTAAAGATCTTTTTAAAATGAAATTCACTGACATGCTTTTACGGTGAAACCCACTACAGCGTGCTGGTGTTACAACCGGCTATCCTTATGCATCGTAGGTGGCAATATTTTAAAGAAACTAAGAAATAATAATATATCAGATGGCGAAAATCCCGTCGTCAATACCTCACAATGTCAACGACCCGCTGGGGCTGGAGCGGAGCTGAGAATGTCACAGACAATGCTGTTGACGGAGAGAACAGCTCGGGGATACCTGGCGAGGTACTTGCCGGAGACGACAGCCGGGACGGCTCGCAGACTGCAGCTAAGGATGATCCTAAGGTACATATTTGATTAGTTTCAACAGAACTTTAATCTAAAACATATTTCACGTACCCACTATTAAAACTTTACTCTTTCCCAATAAGTTTGCTAGAAGAGACTTTTTTAGGGTTAAGCTAGCCTTTGCCATAACTTACCTAGTCTATGCTTTTATTTGTGCAATAAAGAATTAAGAATTAAAACACTTAAAGATATGAAAATTAAATCAACATGTGCCAATTTCCATTGCCACTGTCTGTCCTAAAAAATTCTGATTATTTGTAATGTGCCTGTTTATTATACATAACTATATGAACTTGCTTCCCGTTGTATCTATCCATCCCTATGAATGCTTAAATCTTTAAAACTATGTAACAGATTTTGATGCAGTTTTTTAATAGATAGAGGGATTCAAGAGGATCTTTATGTGTATAAATAAACTTGTGTGAAACCAGGGTGAGTCGCTAGTTACAAATAAATTTAATATTCTCCTTCTTCATTGAATGTGAGCTGTTTTTACTCTTAACAGTCTAATTGAAATCCGGCGGAATCTAATTGAAAATGTAAAATAATGTTAAATGAGCATACCCAGAAACTAAACTACATTAAATGCATCTCACAGGAATGGTTCTATGACGAGCTAGCGATGGAAGAAATGGAAACGGGAGAGGAACCAGACCCGGAATCAGATGAAGACTACTACGATGACACGTACGCCAACCGCCGCAAGCGACGGGGCGGAGCCACGCCGACTGGGCCGGGCTCGCGAGGCGGACGGACTAGGAAGTCTCAGCCTGATGATACGCCGGCCAAGCGGGGACGCGCTGTGAGTAATGTGTCTCCTTGTGTATATCAAGAACTTATATATTATCCTACGGAGCCACGCCGACTGGGCCGGGCTCGCGAGGCGGACGCTCTAGGAAGTCTCAGCCTGATGATACGCCGGCCAAGCGGGGACGCGCTGTGAGTAATGTGTCTCCTTGTGTATATCAAGAACTTATATATTATCCTACGGAGCCACGCCGACTGGGCCGGGCTCGCGAGGCGGACGCTCTAGGAAGTCTCAGCCTGATGCTACGCCGGCCAAGCAGGGACGCACTGTGAGTAATGTGTCTCCTTGTGTATATCAAGAACTTATATATTATCCTACGGAGCCACGCCGACTGGGCCGGGCTCGCGAGGCGGACGCACTAGGAAGTCTCAGCCTGATGATACGCCGGCCAAGCAGGGACGCGCTGTGAGTAATGTGTCTCCTTGTGTATATCAAGAACTTATATATTATCCTACGGAGCCACGCCGACTGGGCCGGGCTCGCGAGGCGGACGCACTAGGAAGTCTCAGCCTGATGATACGCCGGCCAAGCAGGGACGCGCTGTGAGGAATGTGTCTCCTTGTGTTTATTGTAGATAGATAATTAATATCACTTCAAAGTCGCTCAGCGAACTATGGAAAGAGATATGCTCAGAGTTTCTCTGATGAACAGGATTCGTAACGAATATATCCTAAAAAAAAACTAAAGCTATCAATAAAGCTCAAAGAATTGGATGAAGTGGCAGTGGGCCGTCCATACCTCGCAAAGAACCGAGAAAGTTGGGGTAGACGTGTTCTTGAGCGCCCTCCGGCTAGGTGGGATGACGATCTGTGAAAGACTGATCGATAGCAGATGTTGGATGCGGCAAGCTAAAGATCATCAGCCTATATTAGTCCACTGCTGTACATAGGCCTCCCCTAATGAGTGCCATAGCGTCTAGTGTCTTCAGCTTGCCGCATCAAGTATCTGCCAGCAGTGTTTCGCAGATCGTCATCCCACCTAATGTTCTTCTTTAATTGTGATTTATTTTTATTTTTCTATGTGTGGACAAAAATATGTCTGAATAGAGAAACTTTTTATTTTACGTTTATTTCCAACCTAATGTTCTTCTTTAATTGTGATTTATTTTATTTTTCTATGTGTGTGGACAAAAATATGTGAGAATAAAGTATTAATTTATTTATTTGCAGGGTCGCGGGCGAAAGCGGGCCGGCCAAGGAACGCTACCGTACGAGGTGCCCGGCGACAACGAAAAGCCTTTTGGTTGTGAACGTAAGTCCAGGCGAAAACACTAACAGCATAACTAGCTCAGGTCCGAGGTGTAGCCGTGCTTTCTTTCTATATTTATTATAATATCGTGGCCGATACATGTATTGTATACAGGGTGACATGTAACAGGTGTGCTAAGACGAAAGGGGGTGATTTTGGACGACAGGATCAACTCCCGATACAAAATAAGTTTTTTTGCTTGATTTATTTGAAAAAAATCAGTTTTGTAGCTTGAAATTGTTACAAAAATTGATGGAAGTGAATTAAAATTTTAAATGTACTTAAATATTTACGATCTGCAAACTTTAGTTCCTGGTGTTTTCTACAGCAAAAAAAATACCTTTTAAGTAATGTATATAAATCATCTAGTAGCCATAACACAAGCTCTGGTAAGCTTGGGGCTAGATGATGCTGTGTGGATTGTCCAGCATTTTATATTTATTAAATAATTTAAAAAAACACAAATATGCGTTGAAGAACACGAATATAAAGAAAAAAGACGTTAACATTCGAAGTTCAAGAAATCCTAGCATAAGAATTAATTCCCTCATGATCCAAAATCACCCCCTTTCGGCTTAGTACTCATTATGTGGCACCCTGTATGTATTCTATTACAGTTAATATGTACTGTAATAGAATACGGATTATAAGGACAGATAAGTAAAACCTAGGGGGTTTTTGTAATAGAATACATAAAACAGAGGTTTCAAAAAAAAATATGGGGGTTTAGAAATATGTTATTGAAATTTTCGAGGATATCGTATACAATCTTGAAACATACCTAGTGTCATAAATATCACCAACTAAATATATTAGAAAAAAGCATGGCAAGCGTAAACACATGCCCGTAGATAGCATAGCAATAACATTCCCATAGTGCAATATGTATACCTAGCAGGAATAAAACGCTAAAACTTCGATAACTTCTATATTTTCGTGTATGGGTATTGTTGATTTAAATACTCTATTTTAAAATAGATAAGATCTGTTGTCGACCCTTAACTCACGTAATTTTTCATCTAAATTTTGTGTCAATATTTCATCTTATAAATTTATAAATTACGTTCAGATGATTTTATATTTAAGATCTGTATACTCTATCCATAATATTGGAAGGGTTGACAAATGATTAAATCCTTGATAGAAATGGATTTGCTCAGTAGTTTTGATACAGAATATGTTCAGGTGATTTTCTGGTGCAATGGTATAATTTTTTTTCAGTCAATCCATAACATTGTAGGGTTGGCAACTGATAATAAAATCCTTGATAGAAATGGATTTGCTCAATAGTTTTCATACAAAAGGACCTGAGCTTTCATATTTATTAGAATATTTAGTTTACAGACAGACTAGTATATTAAAAATATGTATTTTAATAGAGTTTCATGATAAGTCTTCCCATTGAGAAATACCTAGAAGAAAACATGAATTCTTAAAAACCATTTACTGTGGCATCGAACCACTCAAAATAGTACTAAAAACCTTCCATAATTCTTCCCTATTTAAATAAAAATTAAACATACATCTTGGTCTGTTTGTAAGCTAAACGACAATCGAAATATATCATTAAACTAAGCATCACATGGTTTTATAGAAGGGCCAATGAGTAGGTGTTAATGTAGTATCTAAATTAGCATTGGCAAGTATAATGAAGATGTAATTTGTTGGTACACTTGTTAATGTGTGTTAGCAAATATTTCTGAAAACTAATTCTATGTACGGATATTGTAGTCAATCGACGGTGTTTCGGTAAGTTTGGTTTTTAGACTCCTATAATGTAACATAAAAGTGGAGAAGCGAGGGTAGGTAGACGAAGGCCTTTAATAGTTCCACTTTTATCTGCAGTGTGGTTTATGTCTCACTATTTTTCGCTTCTATTAAAATCTGTCTCTACTATTAAAATAAACAAAGCCATATACGTTTTGAATTATAATCAACCTTATTGCAGTAATCTAAGGTTTAGTATTCAACAATTACCTAACGACCTTATGAGGTTTTTGCTCAGCGGCATCACGACGAAAATTCAAAACATTTTTTGACGTCCGCGGTCTGCATAACTCTCACGCTCAAAATTCTTTATAGAAAAACAGTTCTTATTGTGAATATAAACGCGGTTTATTTTGGCGTGCTTACGCTGAATCTAGGAAGCATTGCTAGCACACATTAGTCAAGCGTTTGTGAGTTAGTGTCGCAAATATGCCTTTTAATGTTGTGTATGTAATTGTATATGAGTGTGAATACTCGATTAGATAAGAATCTCGTGTTTGTTTCACACCGAGCTTTCAGAAGTGTTGCGCAGTAAAATAGTTTTAAGCTGCGTGGAAATAGAGTTCTGGGTTCTCTGCGTGAATGAACCATGAAAAAGTCACTTGTTTGGTCAACTATCACAATGCTTTTTGGTGCAATTTAGTGCTTATGTTACAAATTTTAAAAATTCTACAGTAATGATCATTAGATAAAAAAACCTTAGTTATCATTACTTTTTAAAGTGTGTAATCGGCAATTTATGATACCAATACTGCTAAATCGGATATCCAAAATGGCACTGTATCTATCTTTTTTATATAACAATTGTTCTATTATTGTACAAGAAAGATAGAAACTAAACAAAAAAAATAGGGAAAATATTAGGCTGAAATTAAATATTTCAGAGATTTTCTGAAACGTTAGTAGTTTGTTATTATTTAAATCTAATTTATCAAAAAGTTTGTGCATTTAGATTTGTTGCTTACGTGTTTTAACTTCAATCATGTTTTATTGTAGGTTTATTCGGGGATTAAACTATTTAAAATGTTTTAAGAAATTTATAGCAAAATTTTGTAATTTATATCAGTTTTTAAATATAGTTCATAATGTAAATATTCGGAAAAAGTACTCACGAAAAGCATGATTCGTTTGCAAATTCGTCCCGGCGCCGCCTTGGCAAAATAACATCATCAACAGATTTTGAATTTGACCTTACAGTCAATTACATCAAAGTTCAAAAACGTATGAATGTATAACACCAATTTAGTAAGAAAATAGTTGTAACACTGCCACAGTACCAATCTGTAGTGTAGTTAAGGTTAGTTATAGGTTTAATTCTAAGCGTTGATTCCCTTTGACTCACAATCTAGGCTAGTTTAATAAAGAAACCTAGAAAAGTCCCACCTTCAACTTAAATTATTGATTTGCTTTTAAAAAACCTTAGAAATAAAGAGATAATGCTGGACTTTATCACATAACATCATCTGAATGGCTAGTATAAGTTAGCTAGCATATAACGAAAACGGAAAGAATTGAGAAGAGCGTGCTATTCTGTTCGTCGCTGATTTTTAAATTTGGTCAAAATCGTACTAGCGAAATGCAAAATCGTTCAAAAACCGTATAAATTTGAAAAGTAGTTCCTCTTTTATCCGGTAGGGGTGCTGCAAACGAAATTGTTTATGGTAGTCCTATATAATAATAATGAATAAACACTCTTCGCCTTACCTAATAGAAAAAAAATCTTAGGTATTGAATGAATATTAGTTTTCAATTTAATAAAAAGATCATAAGTTTTGTAAAATCAGAAAATACAAAATCAAATAAATTAAAAAAAAATGAAATTTCATCGTTTCAAAAAAAATAATGATCTAGCTCTATGATCTATGATGCTGTGTGGCTTGTCCAGCATTATTTTTTTATTATTATTCTTTAAGGGGCTAGCTAGACGATCATGTCTGAAATTTATAGCGTTTTATTTATGTAGTCTCTGGAAACCCAACATTAGCTATGTTGGGTTTCCATAGACTACATAATTACTCTCACTCTCATAAATTTAAAAAACATGTTGTAATTGCTGCAATAATTATAAATTAACATATTAAAGTGGATCAACGCTGTATGTAGCCAAAAACGGCTAACAATCCTTATGATAAATGGAATCTTATGAATCACAATTTTTATGTATTTTAATTTAGCACTGATTGATTTGTATGTTTGACTCATGTGTCTGTGATAGATTATTTATTTCAATTCCTACGATTTTTTGTGCAATGACTAAAGTTTTGCGTTTTTGGACTACAAATTTACAATCAAGGTTGTAGAATTGGTAACTAGATTCTCACTAAAACGGTCTTTTTTCAGTTTCGTCGGTTTTATCTAGCAAAATTAGTTTTATTTGCCTTTTTTTCTCTTTTAAGATGTCTTTTTTTTGTAAAGCTTTTGCTTGCTTTGAGCTTTTATTGGTTTTAAGACTTTTTCACATGCGTTTAGTATGCATTCATTTTCACATTGCTGTGTTATAATAATGAATGTTTTAATTTATTTTTGAAAGTAAAATGTGCGTCTTCCATATGAATTAAATAAACAATCAAATAATTTATGAGAATATTAAATGAAATTGCGCTTTCGGATGCATCACAAAATTACAGTATTATAGTGAAATGTCTATTCTATTTTATTCTATTCTATAGTGAAATTTTAGTCATTGTGATCTTGGATTACTTTAGATGTCCTGTTTCCTTTTAATCACAAAATTTAATAAAAAGATGTATGTTTGGACGTTTTGCTATTTCTTGCTTGTGTATGGCAAGAATTTTTATTAATTAATGTATTTAAGGCTTAGTGGAATAAGAATCAGGATGGTAAAAAGAAGATCCTTAATTTTGCCGACCACTGCTATAATACCTTAGGACGCCATCGCTGTAATGAAGCAAAATCAACTTTGTCCTGCTTTATCAAAGTTCATTTCGTTTTAACAGTGACATTTTTCAAAGTTATTGTATAGAAATATCATACGTAGTTCAGCAAAAAATGGTCGCAAAATAGTTATAAGCAACTTTTAGAAAGATTGCGCACCAAAGATGTGAAGTGTGAAAAAAACTTAGGTAGTTGTGAGTTTAATTGCATCTTTGGTGTGAATTTTGCTAAGTGGCCCGTTTTGTCCTTTATAATATTTAAATAGCCACGAAGCATCGACAAGCAGAGGTCATAGCAACCTTCTGCCGTGTTATAATTACCGTGAACAGTAAAATACCTGGACTATGTTACTCTAAGGTCCTCAATACACCGGCGAGCAAAATACACATTTTAAACCTCGACTTTTTGGACATATTTGTAGTGTTTGATAAAGTTTACGGTTTTGTTTTATATAAAATTGATAGTACTTGTTGAAGCCCGTTTTCTGATACACAAAATTTTGCTCGTCTTTGTATTATCATCACCCAAAGATTGTTATGAATTTATACAAGAAATATTTATGTTGATAAACGAATAAAATTATCCAATGTATTCATTTTTAATTGTCTTTTCAAACGTTTTGATTGGACTCCAAAGTTTGGATCTTTTTTGTGACACGCGCGACTTTTAATCTCAAAATTTAATAGATAACTGACATGTATCTTTTTAATTACTCAATTTTCCACAATTTATTCCTTCTTTCCTGACCCGCATTTTATCAGCCTTCCTTTCATTTTATATCTACATTGGTTCCAAATTCAGTTTCCGAGGTCTGAACCGTGTCACGAAACAGATAAACAACTTCATTTTATTTTATTTGTGTACCGTATGGGCGGGATCCATTGATTTGAAGTCATCAATCAAACTAACCCCGGTGGAGCCCGCGTCTTTGCAACGAACAGACATCACGATGACCGGCTTTCAAAACGAGTTTATACGAACTATTTGTAACTACCCTCATCTTGTTTTTTTCACTAAAAATCTACAGAAGAGATGGTCAATTGACTTTTTTTGTCCAAAAACACTAAATCGACTGCCAACGTAAACTTTTTGATAAAATGTCGGTGGTCTTTCATTACCAATACTACTACTTACTTGCTACTAAATGTCTGGTTATTCGCTTGGCTCACCTATATCAAGTTTAAATCAGAATTCTAATTTCCTAGTAACAAAGTCTCGTTCGTATAAACTCGTTGTAAGAACTATTTGATTGATGACGGAAAATCCGGAAGGCTGCTGCTTCGTGGTGCCTCCTTGCTCTGTTCTGTTGACGCGGGCTCCCCAAACCCCTTTAACGTTAGTTAGGCGTGAACAAGGAGGAGGCATCACGGTGAGTTGACTTTTGTTTACCTACTTATGTTGGTGTGGGAAGGGACGAGGTATGAGAGGCCAATTTATGTTGGTCGTTATCGTAATTGTTTGGGGGAACAGAATATTATTGAAAATTTCACATAATGTGGGGGAATAATCGCAGATTTTTAGACATTATCAATTTCCACTTGGATCGTCAATATTTGGTGGTTTATAACATTAAATTTGATTTGAAAAGATGAGACGGAAAATATCTTTCGACTGCTAAATCAGCGCTATCATATTTCGTATCTAACTCGTTCCTCCTCACACCCCACCATAAAATACATAACCCTTCTACACAAGCTAACGCCACCGTCTCCACAGTTTGCGGCGCGAAGTACAAAACTCGTCCCGGCCTGACGTACCACTTCACGCACACACACAAGGAAGCAGCGGCCGCAGCGAGCGGCTCAGCCCCCGCCGCGGGATCCGACGGGGATTCGCGGGACAGCAGAGCCGGGGCACACACGCCCCCCGTGACCCCCGCCACGGAGTATCAAGACAGTTACGTCACGTTTTTGAATAACCCGGCCGGTGCGCCAAGTAACGGTGAGTACGATGTACTGTGCCGTATCGACTCATCTTTACTCTCTGGTTTTACGACTCATTTGCATTGCTGGAGTTTGTCGACGGTAAGCAAAATGGTTTTCACAAATCTCATTCGTGATGGAGTTTTTTCATCTTAAATTGCTGAGCTACTTTACTACCTACATGCACAGGTATTTGGTTTTAAATTATCTTGCAAACATATTTCGTAAATTTCCTTCTAGAATTTAGTTTCATCAAAAATCAAACTCCCAATCGTCATAAAACTGATATTTGCTTATGGTCCGTCCACATATTGGTCCAGTCGGTTGTCATCGCACGTCCTTTGCGCTGTCAAATTTGACAGTCTTTATCTGCTTCATCATCATCACCAGCCTATATTAGTCCACAGGCCATAGGCCTCTCCTAATGAGCGCCATAGCGCCCTGTCTTCAGCTTGCCGCATCCAGCATCTGCCAGCAGATTTATCTGTCTAGTTCACCAATACTCGACCAAAATGTGAACGGACCTATAGATATCCATATTAAATCTAGTACAAAGCTTTTCATCCAATCACCAAAATCACTTATCTCAACAACGAAGCGTAACCTTCAATCACTTTCCTCCAAACACAATCCTTTCACTTTTCTATCAACAACGAAGCGTAACGTTCATTTCTCTTCAACAGCCGGCGTCCCTCCCCCCGCGGTGGTGCGTCGTCCGTCCCCTCCCCCCCGGCCCGCCTCCGCCGACACTTCGAGCTCAGACTCTGCGCACGCGCCGCTAGTGCCGCCCGCGCCGGTGCCCGTCGCGCCGGCGACTGCCGCGCCCGCCGACAAGCCTGTGGATAAGCCGGAGGGGCGGCCCATGATGGGGGGTCATAGCAAGGTATGTGTCGATGAATTCAGTCGCGAGGTTCTATTCCCGCCTCGGAAGTGTTATGATCTGCAGATATTTGTTGTGGGTGTTATTTATAAATAATATATCAGTTATCTAGCACCCACAATACTAGCACTATTTAGATTGGGGCTAGATGATGCGGAGTGGATTATCCACCATCCTGAAACGAAACGTGAAAGTTTGTATGGATAGATGTATGAATATATGGATTACTCTTTCACGCAAAACTGAACGGTTCGAGTTGAAATTTTAAATAGGAGTAGTTCTAGCCCTGGAATAACACAGGCTTTTTATCCCATAAATCAGTTCACGTGGTATCGAAATAGCCTTGACTCGTTTCCATAGAAACAATGCGTGGTTATTTAAATATTTCATCATGATGATGAAGGTGCTACTCCACTGCAAGAATAGAATAGAAAAAATATTTATTTATAAATACGATGCAATCACGACACTTACAGGATAGGTACATTCTATTATAAAAGAATAGAATAGAAAAAACATTTATTTGGACACAGGTACAATAAAAAACAGTACATAAAATTAACAAACAGTAACATAATAATAACATGGAGGTAATTAAGTGACACAGAATGGTGGAAGTTTCAAAAGTATGGCCTCCATGACCCTGCGCCGAAATAGGGGTTGGCTCAGCTTGTGCTGAACATGTCTTGTTCAGCGCTGTTTTGCAGCCAAAGACCAAGAAAAGATAAAAGGGAACATTACAGCCCTAATACCGCCTTTAACTTTTCAACAGGCCTCACCATCCCCATACTGCGACTTCTGTCTCGGCGACGACCGAGAGAACAAGAAAACCCGCACACCAGAACAACTCGTCAGCTGTTCCGACTGCGGTCGCTCAGGTAAATGTTTCCACAGCGACAACCGCGTCTGCGAAAGACATAGGCACTTGTTAGACACGGTTAGACTGAACGGAGTTGTGGAGATACTGACTTCAATGTCTTATTCCGCGGATGCCTTCGATACGTTTGCAACGCAGACGAAGTTGCTGAAGGATGACTATGTTAATGCTGTCTCGCCGCCGTCTAGGCAAAGTCCAACGCTGTAGATTCTGTAGATTTCTTTACCAACTGCCTTTAGCATGGGCCGTAGACAAGATTTTGTCGAAAGAAGAGAGAAAACTGTCCGTAGTAACCCAAATCCTTTTAGCATAGACAAGATTTTGTCGAAAGAAGTGAGAAAAATGTCCGAAGTAACCCAAATCCTTTAGCTGGACTATAGACAAGATTTTGTCGAAATAAGTCAGAAAAATGTCTATAGTTTATCTGTATAAACAAATAGGGTTAGTTACACCACTTAGAGGTATAGACAGCTGGACTGATTTTAATGATCGATATGTTGGATAAGTCTCAGTCCCGAACAGCAGAATGATCAAAATGTTGAAATTTTGACCAGACGTAGTTTTAACCCTGGAATAAAACAGGCTATTTTTATCCCATAAATCAGTTCCCATGGGTAAGAAATAGCCATGAAGCGTTTCCATAGAAACAGGTGCGAATTTGCGGACAGATACTAGTTTATAATATTAGGATGGATTACATCTCTTATCTCTTTGACAAAATCTACTACTACGAGCCAAGCTATGGTTACTGTGTGATTACATTAATACAGCCAAACATGCAAGCTGAGACAAAATCTTCAAATATTTCCCCAAAAGCTCAATTGAGACAGCTTGCCTTGTCACTTTCCGTAGAGATGGTGCCGAATTCCACTAAATTCAAAAACAAAGGTCTCATCAATGGCGCCATACTATCAAGATGGCTAACTTCATTGCATTTGGTATTCTACTATTTTAGGGCGCTATGGCGCTCAATAGGGGAGGCCTATGTCCAGCAGTGGACTAATATAGGCTGATGATGATGATGCGATTGAAGATCCTTTCATTAATAGAATACGAAAACTGTGAAATTGGTAGGCATAAACGTAATCGTCACAGCTATGAATGAACCTCAAAAAGTTTGTGCTTGTAGAATACCAAAATCAGTTAACACTATCATTTGGACACGATACTATTGTAATGGTTAAGCTATTTATTTAGTGGAATTCGGCCCCTGTTCTATTGCTCAGTGACTTGTTTCAAATCCTCAAAGAACTCACAGCGTAGTCGGTTATATATTATATCCAGAACTGAAAATGACCATGTAAAATTAAATTTGCAAAAGAGAAAACCTTGTTAGTCTTAGACCAAAACTTGTGTTAGAAATTATATTTATGAAGCGACGATTTCTCTTTTATGGACCCTTTCATATTTAAACAATTATATTATTACATAAAATATTAATATTAATATAAATATTATATATACAATTGTTAGTTACATTGTGAAGTGATTTAATTTTTGTTGTACCAAAGTTATTAGTATATACATATTATATATTAATGTTACTTACATAGTTTATATTTTGGACATTCCAGATAGATAACAAATGATATAATCTCATTTTGGGTTTGTACTTATTTTGTAGAAAATATATTAACATGACAAATTCGCCAAAAGAAAACACTTGTCTTTTAAAATAGGTCGATTTTATATAAACGTTGATTTTAGATTTAATACATTATTTTATTATTCATTTAAGTCGCATGTTATTAAAAGACGTTTTGATTAGTTATAAACGCCTTAGTAGGATAAACTTATAGAATATAAAAGATTAAAATTATGTACGGTCAGTTATCACTTTTAATTAATGATTGCTTGTAGTAGATTTAAGTATCACTTTTATTTATTAGAAATCAGTGTGGTGAATGTTTCTACCACGGTTTCTACAGATGTTTAATTATCACTTCTCAGTTACTGTAGAATACAATTAAATGTTTAACTGTACCATATGGTATTGTAACAACTTAAGTTAAAAATGGCTTATAAAACGCCATTTTATCGTGCATATTTTCTTAATGTTAATATTATAAAGCTCTAGATTTTTTAGTCTTGGTGTTACCATGTTCACGTGATGCCAAATTAACTAATATAAGTTTTGATTCGTTTACCTTTTGTAAGTCAATGTGCCTATTTTTTTAAACTCACCTAAAATGCACTAAAAAAAATTTGGCGCGTCGTATGGGTCCAATTTATTCAGTAAACGTGGCAGCCATTGCCATTTTGTTTTTATTATTGAATATTTTAGAAGTGCCAAAGATTTTATTAAATCTTTTCTAATTTTTCATGAAACCATTAAAATATGCCATTTTTATAGCAATTCCTAGCTTTCTAGTCACACGTCAATCGAGTCATTTATCGTTAATTCCACGCAATGTACACTATGTATACCTATGTATAACTGCTCAACAATAAAACTTTGGAACATGTTATGTGCACTATTTTAATGGATTGTTTAGAAATACGACATTTTCGTTTATTTGTCAAGCAAGGAGATGTGCCTTGGAGGCATTGGTAAAAATGTCCTCTAGACAAGTGACTCGGTCAAAAAGTTAACAGATAAGATTTCAATACTTTGATTGAACAAGTCATTTTTGTAAGTTCAGAGCTTTCTAGTGCCTTTTTGTTATTCGTTTGTTAGTCTGTCTAGAATAAAACCGATAAAATTGACGTATTCTGATTTCGGGATATTGATTTTTGTGTATGAACAATTTAAAAACCCTGAATTTTTAAACTGGTTGATTAATGGATTTTAGATTTTTTTACCTTTAATACGAATGTGATTTTTATAAAAGATATAAAAAAATATGTTACCTATATTGATTATTTCACTGATTTTAAATATAAAGGAAATTGTTGGCTTGCAGAAATATTTATTTACTGTGAATTAATCCAAAGATAATGAAAGTGAATGTTTATATTTATGGGGATATGGCCCATTGTTATTGATTTAATATTAATCTATCATTCCTATAATTTAATATTTGTTTTAGTCTAAAAATATTAATAGATATAAATTTTATCTTTTGATCTATTAAATGTTGATCATATGACAAATTATAATAAATTAGGAATATCTTTAAATATCTTCGTAGTATAAAAATCTTTGTTCTATGTATGTATACTTACCAATAATAAAATTATTCTACTTGTTTGGTGCCTTAAATTAAAAATTGCAATACAAATTAAAAAAAGAAACTCCAAAATGACTTCTTATATTGAAATTCTAGTATTAGTATTGATAAATAAATAGATTTGGATAATTACTTTTAGAAATTTTGAAAATTGTACGAAATTAATAATATATTTTGCTTTTAATAACTAACAATGTCGGATCATGTTAGTGTTAAGGTTGTTCGTTTAGTGTTGGCACGAGATTTGTTTCGTGGTTGTCAATTAATCCTTTGATTTTTTCCCCTAATATTTATATATTTCCAAATGCCCTAAAATATCAAAAACCAAAGGTTTATTATGGGTTCATACATATCAAAAAATCTCAAATCGGAATCTCGTGCCAACACCTATCGATAACCCTTAAATGTTTATTTTTACTTTTGCTAGTATATCACATTTGTCTACACTCCACTCTAAGTCTCGAATTCTAAATATCTACTGAATAATCCATAAATCGAACAGAAATAGAAATCTCTATGATCAATATATTTGCTCTACGAAATTCCAATTTGATCCAATTATGTACAATTCCAACTACCAGAATATGATGATTGTTTTGTTTCATCTTGTGTTTCTATAGTTCCAACAATATGTCTGTGAAATCACCAATAATTTTACTAAATTGGACTCTTTCATATGTTATTGTTATTTCAACCACATAGTATGACCAAAGCGATAGAGATTTTCACAGATATCTTGTTTGATCTATCTATATAGTTACAGTATACGATTCTAAATCTACATATCTAAGTACATTATTATACACTGAATCTAGTTCTAAGAGTCAAAACCTTTTTATATAAAACCAAAGTAAAGAATGCAAGTTTGGAAGTGCGACCCAAAGAAACTGTTGTATGTTATTCCAATAGTATAAGGACAAATATCTTTTTTATTTCGCTTCCTAACTCGGCCTTTAAAACACTGATATTTAAGTACATTTTCGTCTTTATAGTTATTAAAATAATGTTTATTTCGTCACAAAGTACCGACAATGATCCAATTTTAGTAGAATTTATTGTTACTATCATTAATTTGATATGTACGTTTGACTCTTTCATTTAGAGTAACATTCTTGCTTTGTTAGAAAGAGTCAGACGTTATAAATTGTAGTACTTCTCAAATTGAATCGACTTTTATATTTTATTCACGAGAATAGTTTTTAATAAAGATATATGTAACGTTTGAAAGGCCGACAGTGTTTTTAGCAATAAACTGAGTAATTCGATGAGTTAGTTTCATTTAGCTGTGCTGAAGAATAGTGAATGGCACTTCCTTACAACATTCTGGCCCTCGCTTCTCGCTGCTTCGATAAATAATGTCGAATATTCGACTTTGAATCTCTCACATAATCTTCGACTTGCGAGAATCGGGGGCCTGATACTTGGTATTATTGTGTGAATTCTAAATGATGTATTATTTTTTATTTTATTTTCACTATTGTTCGGCACATAGCATTGTTATTCCTTTTTATTTTCCTGTGATTAGTTGTGAAACGAAGAATTATGAAGATTTTTCAAGGTAAGAATGTTATGTGCCTTACGATACTGATTTTGTAACCAAATAGTTTAATAACAAATAGTTTGATACACAATATTTGCAACTTCTTTTTTTATTGACAATAGAATTATAAAAAAATGTTTTCTAGACATTGTGTAACACAAGTTCTTCGACCAATTTAAGATACTAAAATAATTGATAATTCTTTTTGATTTGTTTTGTCTACCTATAACTTTGTGAATCAAATTATTTAACACATAGTTTACACAATTTCATCCTATTGACTCGCTTTATTTTCATTTAACCATCCATTTGCAAAAAAACTATCAAGACCATTAACTCCATTCAAGTGACGAAACAAATTTAATATTTTTTATCGCATTGTCAACTTTATTGCATAATCTAGTTGATAGAACAGTGAGCTTTATAAACAGTGTAATAGAATGTACATTCGTATGCGCAGGGCACCCCACATGCCTCCAGTTCACGGACAACATGATAGTGTCAGTTCGCAAGTACCGTTGGCAGTGCATCGAGTGTAAATGTTGCTCCATCTGCGGCACCAGTGATAATGATGTAAGTATAATACACTGAATATTAATATAACAAACTTTTTGCGTTGTTGACTTACAAAAAAAATATTTCATATTAGGTCCTTACATATGAAATTGGCGTTTTGTATGGGAGGAACAAAAAGTCGAATATTTTTTAATATAATATATTTAATTAATCAAAGTATGAACCATTATTTTCTATGCACTTTTGCCATCTTATAGGTAGTTCATTGATCCCTTTACTAAAAAAACCAGTCGGACGGGAATCAATAAAATCTTTGAAGGCGATTTGGACTGCCCCATCGGAGTTGAATTTTTTCCCTTGCAAGAAGTTATCCAAATTTCGAAAAAAATGGTAATCTGTTGGAGCAAGGTCCGGGGAGTACGGAGGATGTCTTAGACTTTCCAATTGAAGCTCTTCTAATTTAGTAGTCGACGCGCGTTTGCCGGTTTGCTTCAGTCAATTCGTGAGGTACCCACCTTTCAACTTTTTAATCTTCCCAATTTGCTTCAAGTGAATTAAAACAGTTTTATCACTAACACCGCAGCCTGCAGCTAACTCGGACGTGGTTTGCGATGGATCCGCTTCCACAATAGCCTTCAACTCTTCATTATCAACTTGAGTCTCAGGCCGTCCACGGGGCTTGTTCTGCAAGTCGAAATTTCCAGAACGAAAACGTTGGAACCAAAAACGAACTATGTTTTCTTTTGCAACACGACCGCCATACACATCATTCACCCTTCGAGTTGTTTCCGCAGCACTAGTGCCACGGCGGAACTCGTACTCGTAAATAATGCGATATTTTAAGTTTTCCATTTTGTAAAATGAGTGACGCAAACAGAAAAAAACAGAAGAAAAAAAACAAATGAATGACGATCATCGAAGCACAAATACATGAGTCTATAGCTGTACAAATTTGAATTTGGAATTCCTTACCAAAGAGGAGAAATTTGTGATTAAAGTGGCCAGTACGAAAAACGCCAATTTCATATGTAAGGACCTAATATTATATATAACCCCCCCCTAACCCGAAAGGCCCGCCAATGCAATGAATTAGCCAAGGAAAACATTGACTTTGACAGTTTATCCCAAAATTTACCCAGTTTACCCGTTCTTAAAAAAAACATAATTATCACTACATCGTATAAAACAAAGTCACTTTCTCTGTCCGTATGTATGCTGAAATCTTTAAAACTACGCAACGGATTTTGATGCGTTTTTTTTAATAGATAATGATTCAAGAGGAAGGTTTATACGTATATGAAAACCGTGCGAAGCCGGGGCGGGTCGCTAGTATAAAATGTCACAGGGCGTGACGTCACGAGCCCCCACTCCTCAACTTTAATGCGCTTTATCTTGGTCATTTTCTGTTTGATTCACAAAATAAAATTTAATAACATTTGATTCGAAAATTTAACTGATGGACTAATTCGTATTTTTTTGGGCATCTAGCCTATTCCCCATAGGTCTTATCCGATCCCTCGGAACCAACCGCGCTTACATCATCGTACATTTGGTTACGCATGTTTTCCTTATGTTCTAGGATCAGCTACTATTCTGCGACGACTGCGACCGTGGCTACCACATGTACTGCCTCGCGCCGCCGCTCGAGACGCCCCCCGAGGGCTCCTGGTCCTGCAAGCTGTGTATCGAGATATTCCACAAGTAGCGACCACACAAGGTAAGACTCCGACGACTGCGACCGTGGCTACCACATGTACTGCCTCGCGCCGCCGCTCGAGACGCCCCCCGAGGGCTCCTGGTCCTGCAAGCTGTGTATCGAGATATTCCACAAGTAGCGACCACACAAGGTAAGACTCCGACGACTACGACCGTGGCTACCACATGTACTGCCTCGCGCCGCCGCTCGAGACGCCCCCCGAGGGCTCCTGGTCCTGCAAGCTGTGTATCGAGATATTCCACAAGTAGCGACCACACAAGGTAAGAACAAGATGTTTTTAGCGACCCCGTTGGCTAAACTTGAAAGTTAGCTTCTATTAATAATTAATTATATGATAGGTTTAACAAACTGTACGTGTGAATTTTGGAAATGGAAATTGCTTTATTTAACGGAATTATATCATAAAATAAGTGGGGGCGCTACTTTATGTGCTGTTTATGCCTTATAGCATCTGGCAACAGCTCAATTCGAGGTTCCACCTTAGTTTTTAGCTAAGAAGTGAAATTGTATTTCAAACCTAACCAATAAGGTCGCTTTAAGAAAATTCCTATCTATTATCGTCATTATTGTTTCAGATTGCAAGGAGAGCGAAAGAGATAGATAGCGATTACGAATTAGCCGTGGGAATGGAACATTCAGGTGATTCCGGTTATCTTGTCATTTACGTGTTAAGGTTCTGTAACGTAACAATGTTGCCATAGATAAGAGTGAGAGTGGTGGGATGTGGCCTAATAATGTAACAAAACGTTTGACTATCGAAAATATGATAATATTTAGTAACATACTGATGTAGTAACAATTTCGCTCAAAACAAGTTTTGCATGGTATTTTTACTAAATACTTTTATTATATTACAAAATATTGTATGTATTATAATGATTATAATATTATAAAATAGTGATAGTGAGTAACCATTTCGCTCAAAAATTTGCGCGTGATTGTTACTTAATAAGTATTTAAATCCTTATATTTTACAATGGATTTCCGCTAGCGCTAACGCCTCAATAGTTTATGTTTGCCAATTTATTAAGACTAGTATTTAGTTATTTTAGCATCCGGTGAAATCAATCTGTAGCTACTATACTGAAGGTAAACTGAAGACAGGGCGCTAAGGTGCTATTATTAGCAAATGGCGATGAAGTGATGAAAAACACAAGTCAACACTTATTTAGTTTTACGACTGGATTTTGTTACTACTCTTTCGCTTTGTGACTTAATTAGAAGTTAGTTTACAGTAAAGGGCGATTTACACATTGTGTACCACATATCGGTGTATATTTAAAACATTCTGTACCGATTCAGTGATACTGTGTCGGCCTAAAATCGTAAATAAATTAGTTAGTCTTTGCTAGGCCACACCCCTAACCGCCATTTTGTCGTAACGTTTATTTTTGCCTATATCTCTCAAAAACTATATGCGTTTTAAAATTGCGTATCTTTTTAACTCTATCATTGATCAATGAACAAATCATCAACCTTGTTACAATTTGAATTAGGTAATACCTGTAAGAATAGATGTAATGTTTTCAAATAAATACAAGGATTATTGCAGGAAATATTGTTATTTCTATAAGAATTATTTTGATTAATAACAAAGTGAAGCAAGTTAAGGTGTTTATCACTATCAAACAATTAAGCTGGTTATTAAATTTGCTTTTAAACTTAGTTATAAAATTTCAGTGTAACAAGGCTTGTTAAGATCTCAGTTGTTATGAGCATTTAACTGATCTTAACCGTTATAAATTTGTATTTGATGGGATAACAAGATACGCAAAGCAACGCTTTTCTACCTCTACCGGTGCTTGAGTTAGTATTCTTGTTTTAAATAATTATTTTATTGTAAATCACCCGCCTCGCTTTGTGATACTCATCAATGAAGGTACCTACTGTTTTGATCTTTAGTCGCTTATAAATAATGTTTAAAATCGGTTGCAGTCAGACACTGCACAGATTTACCCGTGCACGTATTATTTACACACCACTTACAAAACTATCAAACTTAGAATTATAGAAGGAATTTTTACTCGAAATTGTCTAAGGTTTAGCCGTAATCTCACTTAAGTATAAAGTGGTAATTTAGCTTAAGATGGAACACGCTTTAACATGTCCAGCTGTGGACTAATATAGGTTGATGATGATGAATGCTGGACAATCCACACAGCATCATCTAGCCCCAAGCTAAGCAGAGTTTGTTATGGGTACTAGATGACTGATAGAAAAACAATATACTACATACATAGTTTTTTATTATTATACATAGAAAACACCCAGAGCCAAAATCCGAAATCGGTCGTCGTGGTTACAATATGGTTTCACCATCAAAAGAACGTATATATACCTATCAAAATAGTATCTTCCTTCATTTATGAGTTTCCCAATAGTTCATTCTTTAAAATAACTACACAATACGTAATCGTACGTAAGTCACTCTTCATCTTGTACATTCGTAGGAGCAGTTAAACTAACCCCTTTTATACTGTACAGTTGGGTAAAAATAGAAAAAAGGCAATCGAAAACGAACCGGGCTCAATTTTGTTTTCGATCGTCACAAGTTCCACTAAGATATTTATGAAAATTAGTAGAAGTAAATGATTCGAAATTAGAGTCTCAGTTTGTTATTGGTTATTAACAGCTACAATTTAGTAAATAAATCAGCTAATCAAAATGTTTATTTCTTTAGGCTTTCTAAATAAGCACTAGACAATTCAAATTTTAAACTAAAGGTACATACCAAAAGCAATTAGAGCAAACTTTTCAGGGCGAGCGGTAGCAGTGAAATAGCATTATTTTCTTGCCTGTTCTAACGCATATAGACTTGTCTACGATTTCGATTCTCCTTACTCGAAAGGTGCGATAGCCAAATCTATATGCGTTAGAACGAGAAGGAAACTAATGCGGTTCCGATGCTACGATTCCGCGATTAGCTTTTATAGATATCTTAGTGGAACTTCAACCTCATAAATTTACCTTAGCGTTACCTTTGCTATATGAAAATAGACCTTTTCCACTTTTCATATGGTAAATATTGCTCTACTATCAATTAATGAGTGTTCTAAATGACCAAAATATGTTGACTGCTCCTTTCTTCACTTGCTTGAATTGCATTTAAGTAACGTCTTCTGTATACCACTACGGTGGTTTAGCAAAATACACATACAAACAAATTACATGAAATAGTCATTAAAAAAATTGGTAGACTTTGATACTTTTCTTCAAAAGTCATACAACTGTCAACTAAGATATTACCACTTAAAAATTTGGGTGATATTTTGTAACATAATGTCGTCTCGAAAATTTTGCTGAACCACCGTATTCTTTGTAATTAAAACATGTTTAAATATCTAAATAAGTACATTAGCTCTAATAATCACGGTCTACGCAATGTGTGACATTGTAAAAAAACATTAAATATACGTTAAGCTTTATATTTTGTATACTAATTCAAGTCTTCAAGTAATTTAACTTAACTAATCCAAGTTACTTGAGCTATTTTCAACTTCATTTACAGCTAAGAATTATAACGCTTTGACAATGCTGTTTAATGAAATATTTTTTTTAAAGAAAGCTCAACTTATCCTAAATTAGCTCATTGACATTCGAGACGCATTCCAGGTAATGATCAGGTTAAGCATAAATCTTCCAGTTTTTCTAAAATTAACATTTTCCTGGATTTTTTTCAAGCTATGATCACTTTAAACTTTTATTCTAGATCTTCAATCGAAGATCAAAAGATATTTTATCGGACCATTTTTGGATATGGATATATTTTATACTATAGCAAAAGAATTATCCACACCGGTACTCAGTTGACGGATTAATTAAGGAATTTATAAAAACATATACATAAAGCCAAACATGTAACACTTTCTTTGATGTTGGTTTTTAACCAACATCATCATTAGGAGGCGGTTCATCGATATCTCAGTCCATTGTGAACCGATTATGATAATTATTTTGGTTTTGTTTAGAGAATTATCCAAGAATGGTTTCAAAATAGGTTTTTAGTTTGCAAAAAATATCAAATTATTGAATTATGTGATTTCAATGCTTAGCTAGCCCCAAAATTACGGAATATGATTTTTATTCCCCTAAGGAGTTATTCAAAGATTTAAAGTGGTTATTCAACTTCTTCTTGACTGTTTATTTTTAATTTGTGTCGTGATGTGATCAAATGTACTGAAAGAGTACCAGTAACTTCAGTTACTTTCAGTAACTTAAATTCATTGTATTTTATTATGTCGACTGGAAGTGTGTGAGTTTTACCAGAAGTGAAATAGGTTTTATGTTTTCCCGTTGCTGCTCAAATACGCACAAATGCATCGTTATTTCATTTCATTACGCTTTATTAAGTACCTACAATATTAATTTGTACATACTGAATTTATTTTACTTCTAATATACGAGAAAATTACAATGAAAGAAAAGAATACAAATTAAAAGTGGTATTTACAATCGATATAATTGTGCTAACTACAGACTGTTGCAAGAAATGTAGAGATAGCCTTCTTTAAGTTTTATTAGGTTTAGCATTTTGTAAAGACGATATTTTCGTCAAGATAATATGTGATTATTTATTCCCGGTTTCTATATCCAAATATGTCTTTATGAGACCGTACCGGGCGTAACGGGTTAATTCGAATTTATTTTGTGCACATATGGATTGCACATCAAAATTTAAGTAAGTTTTATTTTGTTAACCTCTTAGTTGCTTCTGGTAAGACTCAAAAGTTAGTACGTAACGCAACATTGTAAGTAAATCTGTGATCGGACTAGGTGGTTGTGATGGGGTAGAGAGGTTTACATGATTTTTGAATGCTTTTTTTATTTTTTTAAGTCTACTATTAGAACCCGATTGACTTGCTTTAATTGTACCTATCGATCAATTCCTGCCAAACTTCTGTGGGTCAGTTTGCGTTGGTGTTGAAGTGATACACTTGTGAGATAAAACTACTCGGCATTTTGAGGGATATAGGCGATATAATAGATAGTTTTTTGTTTTTAATTATTCTAGACATTTCTATTTATGTTTACAAGCTTTGCGTTTGTTAAAGTAAATGACGTTAACTGTTTTAATTTTGTCGCGTTGGTCGTATGGACAACAAAATTAAAAGTTGTGTCGTATTGCGACAGCAAATTAGGATGAATAAGCGTAAAATCGGATTCGAACAGGGGTCAAAGAGGCCTGAGCAAGACAGCATGAAAGATAGAGGTATTGCCTGCATTCTTCCGCTATGTGACTAAGGCTCAATTTACATTGGCGGGAAATGGAATGAAATAATTTTTTGCAAAGGACATGTTGTACGTAGGATAATAGATAAACTTTAAGTCAACTGTATAACATACAAACTAAATACGAGCAGAAGCTTTGGCAATTCTTAAGAACGCGATGATTCTGCAGAACACGCGACCTCTGTTTTTATTCTATTTAGTCTTTATGTTACTGTCGACAATGTCGATGCAAAATTTCGCTTCCATTCCATTCCGCGGCAGTGACAAATGAGTCATAAAAGTCTCACCAAGTATCGTTTCGATCCACCAATGCAAACTAACCCCAATGCTGTATTTATATTTTTGTATTATATCACCTGTGCGTGACATGGCGATCATTTTGTATAAATAACCACGAGAAAAATGCCAGTTCCGAAATTTGTATATTCCTGGATGCTCTTAGATACCTTCAAAAAACTGAGTAAATTCATTGTTTATTTTCTATTCACTTACAATCTATTCTTTGCATCTGTTAAGTTTTATTATACAATTTCTTTACGATTTTACAAAGAACTTTGTAGGGATATGGTTCAAATGTATTAAATGTGCTGTGGCGTAGCGAGCGTAGGTTTGCCACGAATAAGGTTGCGGGTTCGATTTCCGCCTTGGGAGAAATAATCACAGCATCATCTAGCCCCAACCTAAGCAGAGCTTGTGTTATGGGTACTAGATCAATACATTACATGTTTTTTTATTAAATACTAGCTGCGCCCCGCAGCGTCGCCCGCGGGGAAATTTATTTATTTGTCAAATATCATATTTTTCTCGCCGTAAAAACCATCCTTGAACTTCAACGAACATTTTAAAAAAAGATTTGGCCAAATTGGTCCAGGCGTTGTTGAGTTATGCGCTTACCAACACATTTTGCGATTCATTTTTATATTATAGAAATATATAAGTAGATGAAATTTTAATCAAAAATTAGAACTTCATCAATAGTTCACTATAAATAATAAATTTATCCTGAAAAACTAAAAAATTGGCAAAATTATTATTTGAGTCGAGTTTTTAGTTATTTAAAAAACATCATATTATTTTGTTGAGAAGTGGAATACTTGGAGTAAATAGATCAAATTATTGTTTTTATTTACGTTATTGTTGGTAATGAAAGGAGTGTGAAAGAATCATAAGAGGCATCTAAGGGCGTCCGTATTCGATGAATTTTCTTAGTTTTATGTAAAGTTTAAGGTTTCCATCCTGTAAATGTGTCATACTAATTGTGGTGACGTAAGAATAAATCGAAATGATGTATTTTGTCTTTTATTAATAACACTTTTCATCTAGTTTCGTCTAATTAAATCACATATAATCAGTTATTCCAGGCCTAGATCTAAGTCTATTCAAAAGTTTAGCCCGATCCGTGGATCATTTTTGGATTTTTGGCGTGAAGAGTTTACAAACATCTTAAATTTTGCATTTATAATAATAGAAGTGTATAATGATAACTAAGGTCCTGAAAAGAAATTAATAATATATTTGTACTTTACATAGAGGTAGTTTAGATAAGACAGGAACAAGATACTAATCAAAAAATATTTAGTTAAATACAAATTCTTTATTAGAAGATGAAGAAGGTAAGAAAGAAAATTACTATCAAGGTTAAAAACAAATTAAAACTACACTAGTACCTTTGTGCAATTCTATACTACTATACAGGGCCCAAGAGAAGGAGGCCAAGAGAAGGATCCAGCTGGGCTGGGCAGCGTTTGGAAAACTACGTCGAGTCTTCTCGTCATCCATACCACAATGTTTGAAAACGAAAGTTTTCAATCAGTGCGTCCTACCCGTAATGACCTACGGAGCTGAGACGTGGACACTCACGGTAGGGCTGGTCCACCAGTTCAAAGTCGCTCAGCGAGCTATGGAAAGGGCTATGCTCGGAGTTTCTCTGAAGGATAGGATTCGTAATGAATACATCCGACAGAGAACCAAAGTTATCGACATAGCTCAAAGAATTAGCAAGCTGAAGTGGCAGTGGGCCGGCCATATTTCGCGAAGAACCGACCACCGTTGGGGTAAACGTGTTCTTGAGTGGAGACCGCGACTTGGCAAACGTAGTGTGGGACGCCCTTCGGCTAGGTGGGATGACGATCTGCGAAAGACTGCTGGCAGATGCTGGATGCGTCAAGCTGAAGACAGGGCGCTATGGCGCTCATTAGGGGAGGCCTATGTCCAGCAGTGGACTAATGTAGGCTGATGATGATGATGATGATGATACAGGGCCCGAATTCCACTAAATAAATCGCTTAACCATTTAAATAGTATCGTGTCAAAATGTCAGTGTTAAACTCTTTTTGGTATTCCACTAGCACAAACTTTTTGAGGTTCATTCATAGCTGTGACGATTACGTTTATGACTACCAATTTGATATTCTAATTATGAAAGTTTCTTCTTGCGCAAAAAATAGAAGAAAACCAAATGCACAAACGTCATTTTAATCATGTTGATTGAATGGCACTATTGAGACCTTTGTTTTGACCTAAGTGGAATTCGGCCCTAGTTCTGCTGACGGTTACAAACATTCTAGAGTTAGCTCAACTGATCCACATCAATACCAGTCTGTGCGTCCCCAAGACACTGGCTACATTACCACGCTGTACGGCAATGCTGATGCGCTGTGACAGATATTACCAGCTCTCGGGTCACGCGTCGCATCGACCAGACGCTCAGATATTTTTCTAAAAATCCAGAGAGTTGGTACCCCATGGACCTAGGGTCTCGGCTCTAAGGAGAGCAAATGCGTAGGCTCTGTCTTGGCCCGCATTTGCGCGTCTTGAGATCCTCAGGCAAATCATCCACCGCATCAGGCAAAATGGTAATTATCGAGTCTGGTTATAGTATAAATTGACAACCTTTGTGGCGCAATTGCTAGATGTCCGCCTGCGAGGCAGGAGATTACGGTTTCGATTCCTGTTTCTGGACAAATGTTTGATTTGTTTTCTATGTAGGTAGGTACCTATAATAAAAACATCTTGATAGTTTGTTGATTGGCGAATAATACAGCATTAGGGTACCCTGGTGTCAATTTTTTTTTAATTTATTTATAAAGGAATCTTAATTGAAACAATTCTGAGAAAATTGTTAGTGTGACTTTAATCTATACCTACCCTTTTTTGATTATAAATGGCTTTTAAATTAGCCAGACTATCTGGCTATATAATAAACATAGTTAATTGGCTAATAATTGGCTAATAAAGTAATTAAGAAAATCTTGGATTATGTTTCAATTGATCCCGAGTCTCCCCTACCTATTTCTTTGACATTACTTCTACTACAAGCTATAAATAAAAGATGAGTTTTCTTCTAATTGTATTTATTAATCGGAACATTCACTAAATTTGTATTTATGCCAAATATATATTTCATTTTGGCAATAACATCTAATATCTAAGCCTAAAATTGCACGCTCTACACTAAATCTATGTAAGTAGGTACTTAATGGAGTAGGTCTAAGTGCTAATTTATTAAAAAAAAAAAATTAGACAGAAAAGTGATATAGTAAAAGTCATTTTTAAGTACTTAAAATGGGAGGTTGAACTCTCATGACTTGTGCTATATTCACCTAGTTAAAAATAATCTGTCGATTAAACTTTCAAATATTAATATCACTGGATAGTTAAGTACCTATCTTAACGTGAGATAAGTATAGAATTTGAAGTAAAAAAGTAACAAAACAAATATTACCTACTCATAATGATTTTCCATATACATATATTAAAATATTGTGATATCTTCCTAGTAAATAGGTACTATGTCATGGTTATAAATTTTTATATATGTAAGACTTTATCTTTAAACGCATTCAATATAACACAACTTCAGTTAATATATAACAAAACAAAAATACTACATAATATTTTTAACATTTTTATACTAAGTAAAAATCAAGCAAAACAAAAAATCAATAAGTAATAATTATGCTTTTTAACAACATTATATTGGACTTTAACACAACAAACTACTAGAATGGTATACACATAAACAATATATTGTTTAAAAAATATAAAACTTAACTAGTTTTTATTAACACGTCTTTGTCACATCGATTTGTGACGTTATATACAGAGTTATGGGTACTATACCAACACTGAATGAGTTAGGTATAGATTCTGCATCAAATAGTGACTTCAAATTAGTTAAAAATAATTGTATAACGTACCTACCTAATATTCTCCATTCCGTAAACATTAGAGGGTCTTTCAAACTAAAGATAAAAAATACTTTGCCGAATTAGGTAGTATCATTGTTTGTGACTTCCAACCACACTAAAGACCACATAAGTATACATAGCCAAGACCATTTCTCGTACACATGTAAAATAGGTCTTCAGTAGGTGAGGTAAAATAGGATGTAAATAGGTAAAAGGGGGAATGGGTCTTCAGTAATTTATTCCGGATATTTTTTGAAATATTTTTATAAGAATTAAAGCGTTCTTTCCCGCCCCTTTACGTGATGATGAACAGAATCTACTGTTCACGCAGTGTCAGTAAATTACCTTTAACCTAGGTTAAAGGTAATTTACTGACACAAAATTTTGTATAAACAGCTGTTTATACAAAATTTTGTTTAACAACAATTTAATTCAACAATTTTCTAGTTTTTTGCCAACGAATTGGCATTATAAAATTTGCTTACTAAACTAGATATTGGAAGACATTTCGATTTTGTCGTTAAATATCGTCGCTTAAGATCGATATAATACATTTATCTAATTTTTAATATTATATTTTATTGTTTAGGTATGTTATTTAGTACCTAACCTATATTATTTATTTTAACAAATCTTCAAATAATGGATCTACTTATGTTTTTATTTTACTTTAATATAATTTTATGAAGATAAATTTATAGCTAAATATTCCTGTAATACAAGGGGCTTCAAAGCTTTTGCTGTCATGTTTAAAAAAAATCGATAATTTACTTGAATGTTTATAAGATTCGATACACAACCGTGTTGCAAATATTTTATTTACGCTAAGTAGAGCTTGCTAATAGTAATTATATAATTTAATTGAATTTGTAAAAAATAAATACCTAATCTGTAAATCAAATCGGCCATTTTGTGAGAATCAACAGATTTTCTGATTATAAAAAAAAAACTTATATAAGTATCAAGGGGTACTGCCAAATAGCTACTTACTGGCCTTATTGAGGGCAAGAAACTTAAATTTTATTTTATAAATTAAGTTAATATCTATCTATTTAGCACACCAATAAAATTTGCTAAAAACAGTCATTGTAATCAAATTATTTGTGAGCAAACTACGCCAGGAACAAGCGATGACGCAATTATTTTTAGTATTTTTTTAATTTTGTAATTTTAAATGTTTAAAGTGAAAATGATATAACTTACATTATGGCATATAATTATTATCTACTTTAGTGTTTTATACAGTCGGACAGAGTTTATTTAAGCTCTATATTTTTTATCTTATAATTGGATATTGGAGCTTAAACAAAAACTCCGACTGAATCTATTACTTAATATTGTATAGATTATAATAGTAGGTACCTATAATTTGCTATGTTTAGTAAAACTAATTGAGCTTCGATGATACTACATCTAAAAAGCAAAATACTTTAATATATTTGGTTCAACTACAAAAAATCAACAAAAGCACCTTTTTATCACTGTAATTTGTCTTCGTTGTGTTTATAGGATATATTTTCGAGGACAAACCAAACTGAAAACTCTAGCACATTTCAAGTGATGTATTTTTGACAGGTTTACTTCGAAAACTGACAGAAAATCAAATCTCAACTTGAAGTAAAATGCTTAAATAAGTACCTATATCAGAATAATTTTTTTGAGAATACCTATAGTTTAGGTACCTGGGTATAGTGAATTCGGAAGTAAGTAGAAATATGAGAGGATAAAGAAGTTACACCTGTATCTATAAGGCCAAAACCGAAATATTTTAACAATTTCAAAGTTTTATAACTCTAAAGTCCCGCCAGAAAACCTGCGTGGCTCAACTTTTATGGGTTAACGTTAAGCTGGGGTTAGGCCAATTGGATCAATGGCAGGCACTTGGTTTATTGTAAGATAGATGTAATTTATAACTTTATAATCTAAGAGTTTGTCTTTGTGCCTAATAAATTTTATCTCTTCCTTTCAGTACCTGGATGATCAATTCACAAATAAATATTATAAAACCTTAAAGTCATAAATTTATTTAAATAGCGATGTTTTGTATATCTATATATCTTTCTTTAAAATTTATCATAAAGTGAAAATAAAATTTGAATAGTATTCCTCTCTTAAAATTCTGAATAATGTATTTTTTCCTAATATAGGTAAGTTTGTCAAATTAAAGGACAAAATAAATAAAGAAAAATAATTGTGATTAAACTTAACATAAATAGGTATCTAATTTTAGGATCTTAACTGTCTACTCTAATACATTATCTGAGATGTTAGTATTTTTATCGTGATGATCATATTTTTATACATTTAATTTACGCTAGTTCAAGTAACTATCAAATCGAATCTATCTGCGGTTTTAAAATTAGGGAGCATGTACATAATAGTCATGTATCTACTAAGAGTACATAGGAACTAGTAAGTTTCTGTGGAGTAGCGTTTTAATTTTTAGCTACTTTTAATTTTCGATAACGGATTGTTTCCTTCCATTCTAAATTTATAAGCACTCAAGAATTTGTTAAAAGTTAAAAAATAGAAGGATTTTTATTTTCGAATGTTAAATGTTTTTTTTTGTCTACCTACGTCAGTTATAGGGATTGAACAATGTTATTTAAGTTGGATAGATTGTTTTGAGCTAGTTGACCATAAATATCGGCCATTCAGGACACGCCGCAGGGGGTGGAATCGGCAGAGGAGAACCGCCGTTAACTGACATTACTTCTGGCATCTGTGAAAAAGAAATAAAGATGGAGATGGTAGTTGTACAATTGGTTAAAGTCAAAATAAATCTAACAAGTTAGACTGCAACTATTCATAATAAAAATCATGTTATTATTGATATCGTAAAATGTTTGATCGAAGTTCGAGCTTTTACTTTAAAATTTTAAAGTAAGCATCAGTAAGCGATCGCTTTAGTTTTTGTAGTTGTAGTTTAACCAAAAAAGTGTTTTTAATTTTAACAGAAAAAGTGACACTGTGTCACTTTTTCAGTTAAAATTAAAGACACCTACAGGCAACGTTCCTAACCGAGGATTTGTTGTTTTGAATTGCATTTGCAATTCCATTTACGATACCTACGATTTAGGCATGTTTTAAGTTGAGGTCATTTCGTAAAACAAAAAAATACGTCATTCTTATTTCATGGCGCGTCTTGCTTTTCGCTACGTCATCATTAGTGTCATAAACTTCAAAAGAGAATCGGTTTTATGACCTTCTTATTTTAGAATTAGGTACCTATACATCAATCCGGCATTTGAGGATATTAAAGTACTTACGATAGTCTGTGGATGATGCTGAGGGTGGTAATAGTGAGCCGGCGACACGGGCGGAGTCGGGTAGCCCCAGTATACAAGCGGAGGCGGCAAGGTCGGTCCCATGGCGGGGTAGTAATAGGTTAGGGGACCTAGAGGTTAAAAATATGTCAGAATATCAAAATAGATCCAATGCCGCAAATATTATCTGTTCGAAATTAAAACTAGGTATGTGCATTAGGTATCTACTATTAGTTTATTTTTGTATCAGTAAGTATTTTCTACAAGAACATAGCTTTATCTAAATTGTTGTTGTATAGACGTGTGAAAAATGTTGATTTCGGAAATGGATTTCCAAATTTTTTTAATTTGCGAATAATAATTGTTTATTCATTTCATGCATTTGTTAGTCACACTATTTAATTTTATGAATATTATCCCTCCGCAAGTCAGTATTTCGTTCCCATAAACCTACTTAAATTTATAATAAATACGTAAATATCCCGAAAATGAACTTTTAATCATGATATTATTCCCGTTGTGATAGAATTCCCTACGCAGGTAAAATAAAAATATACAGGGTGTCAATTCTCAACCCATAATGACCAGTGTCATGCATTTTAGCATGTTTTAGAAACATGTTATTTAATAATACTACCCAATATTTAAAATTAAAATGCTAGCTAGTTTCAAGTAGTGATAGGGAAAGCTGCACATTGTGCAATATTGTCACTTAATTACATACGAGAGGAAACAGACGTTCACAAAAATGTAGGACGAATTATATAAGGCATGGGATTTTTTTGCACTATTTTTTTGGGAATTAATTCAAGATAGCTGGCTTAATACATGATAAAAAATATTTTTTAATAGCCATTCATCATAGATTATACACAGTTTTGTGGTGATAAGATATAGGTAAGTTTTCTACATAAATAAATAAAACCCATGCCTTATAACACCGTGTAATATTAAAAACAAGATGAACACTCACCAGGGCCTCAGAACGCATTAACAGTCCACCAAAGCAGTGCATTTACACCAATACTCTGTTACACACGTCGCCGCTGCCGCCAACACCAAGCTGCGGACTCTAGCAAACTTATGCTCGCCTAGTAACCCTAGTACTTTGGCACCGGTTGTTGCGCCCTCAAAAACTTTTTATTTATTTGTATAAATTGTGTTACTCAATTTTATATACCCACTAATAAAGTGATCCAATAATATAAAGATTGTAAAAAATGACATCGAGCTATATGAAACCTGCAGATGCTAAGAAGTTTGACAAAAGAAACTAAATAGGGGGACGTTCAAAACTTATTATAAGGGTTCTTAAACTATAGAGTTGAGGGCGCAACAGTTGCTAATAAAATGCGATAAATTCAAGAATAAGAAGAGCCTTATTTATGTGATCCCACAACAATGAAGATAGGTACTTACGTTGTTATTGTTGGTGACACTAACATACACCATAGGCCTAAGACTTCACCCATGATCGGTCATTAAGCACAAAAATCTGGTTCCATCTACAACACACTAAGCTGTCCCATAAGACTTTATCTTTCACCTATATTTTCCATGCATATAAAGCGGAAATTATGTAGAACCTACGGCTTGGGCCAATTTGATTTTAACGAAAGCAAATCAAGATTCTAGGGGTAGATTAATATGTTTTATTTAAGTAACTGAAATCATGTATAATTAACCTGAAATAATTTATCTTTAGCCATAGCTAAAGTAAAATAAGTGCATAATTTTTTTTTACAACAAAGTGAAACCTAAAAGAATATATAATGTAAAAAGTGATCCTAAATCTAAAAATCTAAAAGTTAAACCAAAAAAATTACCTCAACACTGTCTATTAAAGTATCAGCTTAAATTAACTTAGTGTGGATCTTGAATTACTTTCGATGTGGCCCCTACCAATTGTTAAGTGGAAGCTAAGTGCTGAAGAACCGCTTGACGTCACTTTGTCATGAGTTTATACAATTCCCATACACTTAACGAAACTTAGGTTAAAAGCTGTTAGGAGGAGGAATGATTGTGCTAGAGTAACTATTACATTGTGAAGGAAATTATACTAATAATGAGTTAGTAAGATTCTATTGGAAATATGTAGGTCATAAAGAAATTCAAAAACGTTCACCACTCTAGCATAGTCGGTTTACGAAAATAGCAATTAATTAGACACTGGAATTCAATGTTGGAGCTATGTTCTGTAGTAGTAATAATCATACTACGAGTAGGTACTTTATGTATGAACCTCATACCTACACTTTGAAGTTTTGGTACCTACCAGAGTGTTGGAATTCCTTTCGACGTTGTCCTTAGCCTGTATTTTATTGCCGAATCTTAATATTCCTTATAATTTTAGACGTGTTGTTTTGATACCAATTTGAAATTGATATAACATAAAACTAAAACGAACTCACCGCGCATACCTTTCCCAACCACCCATAGAGTATGTAATATGATAGAGTTAGTACACATACGGACAATACGGTAGAAATAAGCATTAGTTAGTACACCTTCCTTCACAATTATCTAAAATACAAATATATAAAAAGATACAATAGCACAACCATGGACCATATAAAACTCTCGATGTTATACTAACACGTAAATTACCGTTTTATTTTAAGTATATTATTAATATAACTGTAAATCTAAAGAAAAAATGAACAGTTCATATCCTTATAAATAAGGTTTAACAGAACGTCGTAAGTGTTCTTAAAACTTTAAGAAAACACAAAGGTATCCAACAATAGTCTCTTAAATTAAAACAATTTTATTGTGACCCCGAAATATTGCTTACATATCTTTTAAAACCTCACACCACAACCCCACTAAAAGTACTGATGTTTTAATAAAATCAAGCATATTTCCCCTTTTCCCACTGTAATTGTTTGATTTTATGTTTATTGAAATGCCAGTAAGATTTGAGACATTGATATAAAGCTCAGAGATACTAAATAAAAAGTAAAGAGCAGAAAAAAGAAAGCTATGAGCAGAGCCTCCGTATAAAACTACAGTATCGTCAAGCTTACCATTGTCATTATTTCATATTGTTTTTTTCCCTATTGCCTATAAAATCGGGCAATAAGTAAATATAAGTAATTCCAATTATGCTAGTGCTGGTTATTGAATTTTTGGTATAATACGATACAATAGTAATACATGACAGGCTTTTGACTGGACAAAACCTATGAAATAGTGGTTTTGAATTATATTGTATTTAATTGAGAACATTTTTCGGCAAGAGTAAATACAATCCTAAATAACTACTGTCCGAAATTCAGAATTATCAATTCAGAAACCATTACGTGACACTTTTTCTTATCAAAGCAATGACATTAAGTTTAGTTATGTGCAAAAGTGAAGATTTTAGCTGTCAGATTCCGGAAAGTAGTAAAATAACTGTATCCGGGCGCGTCTGTGCTATGGAAAACGCTATTTTACCAAGCGACAAAGTTCATGCAACAATTTCTTGGATAAAGCACATGCTATTCACGGTAATTTTCTAAAAATACTTTTATATCATTATAAACGTAATATCGAAAATATAACGTAAAAAGTGATATTGAATTCACGAGTCAAGGAGGTCTAAATTATTGTGCACTTACCAATTACCCGCCGAGTCATGCATTTTTCCAAAACACAATCCCGTTCGGATACAAAATGTTACAATTATTCTTGAATGGAACATAACATTATCTATAATTAGAACATCAAAAGCAATCTTATCTTACATTCTTAGAGAATATTTAGGAGAAAATTGCTTACCCTTTCTCCCAATTATATTTTTACATGTGTTAATGCATAATTTGAAAAATCTCGTTGATAAATATTGAAAATTGACCATTTTAATGAATTCCGAAACAAAGTTTGTCATTATAATTGGGACAAGGTGAAAATAAATAGTTGAAAACAATACTTTAGGTATGGAAAACGAAACGAATCAATTTTTGAGACGGAAATTTAAGAGCTCAAATTGACAAAGCTATAAAACTGTAATTTGACTAAAATATTTGTAGCTATCATTGTATTTTCCATTCTCAAGTATTGCTATGTATATCTTAAACCTGCTTTCAACATAATATTACACCGAGAACAGTTAAAATAATTCAGAATGACAGAACAAAGATTAGCCATAACACCGTGTTTTTGTGACTGAAGCCCCATAAACCTAGTTGTGAAATATTGAGTCGATGACAACACCATAAACGAATGAAGTTAAACTTAATTTATGCTATCATTAAACTGGACACCCAATCTTCAAAATGTATACTCAATAAAAAAAACATAAAATTTAAAATTAACACGTTTTTAGCTACAGTTTTTTTACTTTAATCGTTTTGTAAACATTTTATGGGTTATATATTTTGAAAATTGTAAATTAATATTAAATATAAAAGACAACTACATTATGTGGTGTGAGGTTGATAATAATATCGATGACATTAAGCTAGGTGTATATGTGTTTGTTAGGCGACTATCGTTACAGGATTTCAGGGTCAGGCAGGAAGGAAAAGGGAAAGGAAACGCTGCCAATTTGAAAAAACTAACCTAATTAATTCATAAAGTGCAATAACGCAAAAAACAACACGCTTTAAGTGTACAATATACCTAAAAGGAATAAGTGCATTGTACTGATACTAATCAAACTGTAGGTACTTTAACCGTTTTGTAAATCAGCCTTCGGAATCGGCAAAATAATGGAAATCATTGTCTTTTAACATGGAATGTTTATGATTAATAATCACAATGTAAAAGTCATTAAACCTATCTTAACAAATTAACAACCACTCGATCACTAACACTTTAATGTATATAGAAATATATGAGAGTAACAACGATTTAAGTCAATAAATTCAACAATAAATTTAATTTTTCCTATCCTAACCAATCGGTAGCTGCTAAATAACTGCCATTATTAAACAAATATTTCTAATAGACAAAGATTTCTAAACCCATTGTAAAAAGTATTTTTAATATAAATCTTAATTATATTGATATTTTAGTTTAAAAAATGATTTTTATCTAGAAAATGATTTTTATAAAATAATGGAATATAAAAGTAGGTCCCTTACGTACTTAAGTACCTAACATAACTATTAAAAGTGTATAGAAGGCACAACTTAGCTTTTTAGGTTTTGAGCTTATTGTCATATTAATTTACCCTGTTTTCAAGCTGCGAATTGCCTTACCTAGAGTTTAACCTACATTTAGTATTTTTTTGTTTTTAAATGTTTGTTGGTAGAATATTTCTTATTAAAGTATTAATCTTTTACTATCGCGAGCTATTTTGACAGGTACTTACTTGGCAGTAGCGCTTCTACTATTGTCACAATATTGACAAATATGTACCCATAATGTACCTTCCTATAACTGCGATATGTTACTATCAAACTTAATTTAACTATAGTTTAGCTTCAATTAAGTCAATGCTTGTCAATAAAATCAAATGACTGTGCTCATCAAAATTTTTTTGTTTTACAGTTTTTTTTAGCAAAAAATATTGATACTAGGTAGTGATAGTGTTATGGTTCCATTTTGAATTAAAAATTTTATTAAATCACACGCGTTTAAAGTAATAACGACAAAATCAATATAGTTGGGTAATATCAGGTTTAAAATGCGAAAACTTTTCTAACATTTCTAAACACCCGGGTAGTACGGATATGTTGGGAACATAGACAACGGGAAAGGGGTTCCCATAGACGCCATAGACCCTGGCATAGCCGCCGAAAGCGCTCCGTACCCCGCTGGCAACCCTGTAGGCATTCCGCCCGCCAACGAATAACTACTCGCGTAAGTCGACAGCATAGGGCTCGAATTCGCGTACGAAAAAATCGGCGCCGACGTTCCATACGAAAGCACCGGAAGTGACGGAGGGACCTGCATTTGCGGGACGTATTGACGCTTCGCGGGAGTCGCTTCCGGCGTAAACGCGCGTTCGTAACTTCGTTTGGTTGGCAGCACTTGTAATGGAACAGTGTATTGTGGCGAAGGCGCGCGTAGGGAGGTATAAGTTGGCATCATTGGGAGCATGGGAGGTCGTAAAGAAGCTAGGAGAAGGTTCTCGTGTTGTCTAGCCAATAGGCTCTGGTGAGCTATGTGCTGGGCGAGTAGTCGCGGCGCGGGGGCCTGGGGTGGGGGGGACATCAACGTACCGGGGGAAAGAACCTTTGGAGATGTCGCGGGGGTCACGCCGCCCGTTAGCACGAGGTTCATGTCTTCGCCGGAACATTGGAACACCTGGGAAATAATCATGGTAAATAATGATGTCGTTGCAATGCTAGGCAGACGGCGAAACAATGAAACATAAAGCATAAAAGAGAAATATTTAATATTAAAATATTAATTTTGTCGACCACGTCGCCAAAGAAACAAAAATAGTACGAAATTTTAATGTAGAATAAACGTTGCTGAGTGAAGTGAACGTTCCATTTTAATTTGAAAACTCTACTTAAATTTTGTTTTATTACTACGCAACATAGAGGCGCGTATTAACAACTAAATCACAGTCAAAATTAGAACGCCCAGAAACACACAGGAAGGCGCTAATCTTCGCTATTCATGTGTACGAACACTTCGCCGCTAGGGTTGCCATTGCCATGTAAACTCCTTGGACCACTGTGTTCTCGAACCTTCCCTTACTACCAACCTAACGATACCAAAACAGAATCTCACCTCAATATATCTCTGCTTCTTCCCAAACGTCATGTATCTGTGGTGTTTCTGCTGCGCACATAGGAAGGCGCTAGCTTCGCTGTCCATCTGTATGAACGCTTCGCCGCTAGGGTGGCCCTGTGCGTTGTACACCATGTGAACTCCTTGGACCACTATGTTCTTTGCAAATTCGTCCAGGAATGTCAGGATATGTTCGACCTGAAGAGATATAATTTGCGATGATTTTTATTTATTTGATACTTGTATCTATTGGCGGTGTTGCAAGCGTTTCTATGGAAACGTCGAAAGAGTATTTCTATCCCATAGGAACTGCTTATAGGAGGAAAAGGATGGATTATTCCAAGGCTACGTCTAAACTATGTCTGTTAAATTTTTCAGCCGAATCCGTTCAGAAGTTTTTGAATGAAAGAGGAACAAACATCGACTGATGGTAATTTGAGAAGACCCTGTTTAATCTTATGCTTTTGTTGAGTGGGAAATCCCATCGATCTGCCGCTACATTGGTGCATACGTGTAGCCCTTACTAGCTTATTTCAGTCAGATCTAGCCTGTTTTGACCCAGCCTAGCCCATTCCAATCCGTACTAGCTCATTTCAGTCCGATCTAGCCCATTTCAGTCCGATCTAGCCTGTTTTGACCCGGCCTAGCCTATTTCAGCCGATCTAGCCCATTTCAGTCCGATCTAGCCTGTTTTGACCCGGCCTAGCCTATTTCAGCCGATCTAGCCCATTTCAGTCCGATCTATCCCATTTCAGTCCGATCTATACCATTTCAGTCCTCTAGCCTGCATCGTCCCCTCACCTGAGCCTCATAAGGTAGTCCGCGCAGTCTCACGCAGTCCTTCGCAGTCCCGGAGGTGATGACGTGCTGCGGCACCAGCGCGACCGGTAACAGGCCCTCGGCGGGGGCGGGCGCGGCGGCGGGGGTGCTGTTCTGACTCGTCCGCGTTTCAAGACCTACCTAGCCTATTACAGTCCGATCTAGCCCATTTCAATCAGATCTAGCTAGTTTGGACCCAACCTAGTTCATTTCAGTCCGATCTAGGCTGTTTTGACCCATTCTAGCTCATTTCAGTCCGACCTACTCATTTCAGTCCGATCTAGCCCATTTCAGTCCAATCTATCCCATTTCAGTCCGATCTATCCCATTTCAGTCCGCTAGCCTGTACCGTCCCCTCACCTGAGCCTCATAAGGCAGTCCGCGCAGTCTCACGCAGTCCTTCGCAGTCCCGGAGGTGATGACGTGCTGCGGGACCAGCGCGACAGGTAACAGGCCCTCGGCGGGGGCGGGCGCGGCGGCGGGGGTGCTGTTCTGACTCGTCCGCGTTTCAAGACCTACCTAGCCTATAACAGTCCGATCTAGCCCATTTCAATCAGATCTAGCTAGTTTGGACCCAACCTAGTTCATTTCAGTCCGATCTAGGCTGTTTTGACCCATTCTAGCTCATTTCAGTCCGACCTACTCATTTCAGTCCGATATAGCCCATTTCAGTCCAATCTGTCCCATTTCAGTCCGATCTATCCCATTTCAGTCCGCTAGCCTGTACCGTCCCCTCACCTGAGCCTCATAAGGCAGTCCGCGCAGTCTCACGCAGTCCTTCGCAGTCCCGGAGGTGATGACGTGCTGCGGCACCAGCGCGACCGGTAACAGGCCCTCGGCGGGGGCGGGCGCGGCGGCGGGGGTGCTGTTCTGACTCGTCCGCGTTTCGAGAGACCGGTTCAGGACCTGTAATAGGGTAGTTGAATGGGTGAGAAAAGTATTATTATGTTTAGTCCGTGAGTTAGAATTTCGAAATATATTGGACACGTATTTTTTCTTTTGTTAATCAGACAGAAAATTACCAAGTTAAAGCATAACAGTCGATAAGTGCTCGTGACGTCACGTCTTTCTGTCAAATGTGAATGTGAAATGCCTACAGGTATTTGATAAAGGTATTGTAGGTATAAGATGAATGTATAGGTGCTACATACACAATTCATCTTATGAATCTACTTAGAGGTTTTCTTTTTAATAGAAACCTATTAGATCGATTTCATATCGAATTTGATACAGAATCAATTTTGAATCCAGAAAACAATCGACGTTTAAAGACCATTATTTTTAAATTCAGAACAATTGAACAGTACCAACCTTACGAAAATAAAGCGCACGGAGCAGAAAAAGCAATTTCTATTGTCTATGAGTGGTTAGCAACTAGCCTGTATTCTACTCAGAAGTTTTTTGAATTAGGTTTGCCATATTTTTAAATCTTCAGAATTAAGACTTCCGTACCATACCTATTCAATTTTTTTTTTATATTCTCGTGTCAATTGTTTCTTACCTCGTCCCTTCCGAATGCTTGAAACATAAATAAAATATCTATACTTATAATAAAACTGTAACAGGTCCAATTCTGTACATTGAAGATATTTTGAAAATTTTTTTTGGAGGGCACTCTATTATCGATACTTAAGCCAAAACTGTAATTTTTTTTATTCATGTCTGTCTGTCTGTCTGTCTGTCTGTCTGTCTGTCTGTATCGTAAACGCGCATCACGCCGAAACTACTTGATGGATTGAAATGAAACTCGGCATGATTATAGGTCATACTACGAGGAAGGACATAGGATACTTTTTATCCCGGAATTCAGTAAGGTTCTCATGGGAGAGGGTATGAAAGTAAAATTCCTTTACCGCGCATCACGCCGAAACTGCTGAATGAATTGGGATGAAACTCAGGACGATTTGAGTTCATAGTACAAGGAAGGACATGGGATACTTTTCATCCCGAAATTCAGTAAGGTTCCCCTGGGAGAGAGGGTGGAACAAAAATTCTTTAACCACGCATCACGACGGAATTGAATGAATTCGAATGGAACTCGGGACGATTGGACATGGGATACATTTTATCCCGGAATTCAGTTTGGTTCCCCTGGGAGAGACGGTGGAACAAAAATTCTTTGACCACGCATCACGACGGAATTGAATGAATTCGAATGGAACTCGGGACGATTGGACATGGGATACTTTTTATCCCGAAATTCAGTAAGGTTCCCCTGGGAGAGAGGGTGGAACAAAAAATCTATAACCACGCATCACGACGGAATTGAATGAATTCGAATGGAACTCGGGACGATTGGACATGGGATACATTTTAGGCCCGGAATTCAGTTTGGTTCCCCTGGGCTATACGGGTTTTCAAAAATTTCTCACAACATCTGAACGACGCGTGTGTACGCGTCGTTCAGATGCAGTGAGAAATTTTTGAAAACCCGTATAGCCCAGGGGAACCAAACTGAATTGAACTGATAAACGCGAAAGTTTGTAAGTATGAATGGATAGATGGATGGATGTTTGTTACTCTTTTACGCAAAAACTGCTGAACGGATCTAGATGAAATGGCACAGAGATAGATTATTAGCTGGAATAAGAAATAGGCTTCATTTTATCTCGAAAATCCCACGGGAAAGGGAATTACGCAAGTAAAATCGCGAGTACTCCAAATACTAATCATGCGCAGACGAAGTCGCGGGTACCAGCTAGTAAATAATAATTGTATAAGTATTCCTTTTTTGTATGCATATACATAGGTTTTTATGGCTTCAGACATCGAATTTTATTGATAAGTGCTTCACTTTATTATCCGTAAGCCTACGCTTGTATACTTCTGGGTACAGTAGGTATCCTTCAAATGGCGGTCTTATCTCTTCCAGGGATTTCTTCCAAACGAACATACGACGATGAAATACATTTTGCGGTTAAAAGATGCCAGTATTTTTCCACGCAAGTCAGAACAATAAATTATCAAATTTTACGCTACTTTCTAAGGTTATGGTTAAAATCATAATCACGGAAATATAACCTTGCATAATGCTTGCATGCCCAAGCGTAGAAAAAGGGAAACTCGAGAAACGAACGGTAAATAAATTCGTTTTATGGCTGCGATAACATTCTAGTTACGCGACAGCTGTTATTTTGTTATTTCAATACCAAATCTACTGTTTATAGCACAGTTTGGAAAACTACGCATTATCCTGAAACGTATTGTTTGTAGATCTATACTTATAATAAAACTGTAACAGGTCCAATTCTGTACATTGAAGATATTTTGAAAATTTTTTTTGGATGGCACTCTATTATCGATACTCAAGCCAAAAGTGTAATTTTTTTCATTCATGTCTGTCTGTCTGTCTGTCTGTCTGTCTGTCTGTCTGTCTGTCTGTCTGTATCGTAAACGCGCATCACGCCGAAACTACTTGATGGATTGAAATGAAACTCGGCATGCTTATAGGTCATACTACGAGGAAGGACATAGGATACTTTTTATCCCGGAATTCAGTAAGGTTCCCATGGGAGAGGGTATGAAAGTAAAATTCCTTTACCGCGCATCACGCCGAAACTGCTGAATGAGATGGAATGAAACTCGGGACGATTTGAGTTCATAGTACAAGGAAGGACATTGGATACTTTTTATCCCGGAATTCAGTAAGGTTCCCCTGGGAGAGGGGGTGAAAGAAAATTTCGTTAACCACGCATCACGACGGAATTGAATGAATTCGAATGGAACTCGGGACGATTGGACACGGGAAACATTTTATCCCGGAATTCAGTTTGGTTCCCCTGGGCTATACGGGTTTTCAAAAAATTTCTCACAGCATCTGAACGACGCGTGTGTACGCGTCGTTCAGATGCTGTGAGAATTTTTTGAAACCCGTATAGCCCAGGGGAACCAAACTGAATTGAACTGATAAACGCGAAAGTTTGTAAGTATGAATGGATGGATAGATTGATAGATGGATGGATGTTTGTTACTCTTTCACGCAAAAACTGCTGAATGGATCTGGATGAAATTTGGCACAGAAATAAATTATAAGCTGGAATAAGAAATAGGCTTTATTTTATCCCGAAAATCCCACGGGAAAGGGAATTATGCAAGTAAAATCGCGAGTACTCCAAATACTAATCATGCGCAGACGAAGTCGCGGGCACCAGCTAGTTTTAAATAAAATCATAAAAAAAAATTGTGTCACTAAGGCGAGCTTATCCCTTTCCTTAAAAGAGTTATCTTACAGCAAACCTTTCTTGGTTCAAAAAATAAATCTTTTTGGTGTTATACCTACCTGAGTACCTACTTTCGTCTATGTGACCCATTTCGATGTTTTTTTTGGAAAGCTGGTCGCGGTTTATTAAAAAAAACGTGTGATATTAGTTAAGCAGACAAGCCTGTATAAGACAAAGTATCACACTTTTAAAATTAAGCAAAGATAGGTTACATACCTGTTGAACCTCCGCAGTGGTAGACCTAAAGAGTTCGATATACCGAGCTCCAATGAGTTTCCTATGTCGCGCCAGAGCTTTGGGCGCGTCATCCTCTTTGGAGAACAGAACGAAAGCATCCCCCGTGGCTCTTCCGTCAGCTCTTCTGACGAATAACACTCCATCTGTTCCATCCAGCACTTGGACCGGGTCATCGCCGGTTGTGAAGAAATCCAGCTGGAAGAAGGTTAGTTGGTCAAACTTGAGCGTAACGTATTTTGATCCTAAAGTCAGTTAACACGGGATATTTACCATGATTTGATTTGTTTGCGTCATGGTCACGAAAGAACTGAGGTCACTCCGAGTGAGTTTTAGTTAACAGAAAAATCGATCTACCCTCATTTTTCGAGCGCTATGACACTCATTAGGGAAGGCCTATGTCCAGCAGTGGACTGATATAGGTAACTGATGATGATGATGAAGCTAAGCAGAGCTTATGTTATGGGTAGGTACGTAACGATAGCTGATATACTTAATATCTGTGTACAAGTCATAAATAAATACACGCATTTATAGGCTGGTGTTCATCAAAAGATAACCAAACAAGTTTCGTCGTTTAACTTTGACGTTTAAGTATGAAAACAGGTGTCAAACGTCAAAAAAACTCTTAAAAATTTAAGCATGTATTGGCGAAATGGGGTGTTATTGTAATAATACAAAATAATAAATACTTACTTGAATAACCACATTCAAGAAGCTCGGTTTAGCTTGGGGGTAGATGATGCTATGTGGATTGTCTAGCAATATTAATTAATATATTTATTGTCTAAAATAATCATGCAGATTATATTAAATTGACTTGGCAACTCTTTGACCTACTCATTGATATCAGTAGAATATAAAACAACAAAAATAACCAGTGATTGAATTCTACAAATCTTATCTGGGACATTATAAGATAAGGATTTATCGAAGAAATAATCTCAAAACTATTAGCAGGCAGGTATTGGTATTTTAATAACACGTGTCCATTATCATCCAACCAATGTCTAATAATAAAATCCAGGTGTTGAGTGTTTAGGGAGGCTTATGCAGCGTTGGATGAACGTGGAACAAATAAAAATAAAATCCAGGAGTTGAGTGCTTGGAGAGGCTTAGGTATGCAGCGTTGGACGTACGTGGAACAAACAAGAATGAAATCTAGGAGCTGAGGGTTTAGGGAGCCTTATGCAGCGTTGGACAAACGTGGAACAACCAATAATGAAATCCAGGAGTTAAGTTTCAAGGAAGTTTGTCACACACAAGCTACCCCTGAACTCAACTCCTGGATTTCTTTGGACATAAGTAGAACAAACAATAGTAATAAAATTCAGATGCTGAGATTTTCGGGAAGGCTAGTGCAGCGTTGGACGAACGTGGAAAAAAAAATGAAATCCAGGAGTTTACTTTTTCGGGCAGCCTGAAACGCTCAACTCTAGTGTTGGACGTGACATGTGTCTATGGGAGATAGTTCCGAAACTCACCACTTGTTTAGGCGTGGCGTCGTAGGGCAGTCCGCGCATGCGCACTATGACCTGCGCGCCTCGGGACAGGAAGGCGGCCGCTTCGCAAGTGGCGCCTCCTGCGACTGACAGGAAGTCGTCCCCGCTGGCTCTGTACACCTGGCCATAGACAACATACTTTACTGTACAACCGCAAGATGGCGTTATTTATTTCTGTTTACTTAAAAAAAATACGCATTTCTTTTCAAATAAACTTTGTTAAAAATAAAATTACAGTCAAGAAATAGAAATTAACTAGTTTTAATTTATAATATATACAATAGAGCTGACTGCAGACAGTTGCGAACAGTCTAGAGTTAGCTCAACTGATCAATATCAATATCAGTCTGCGTCCCCAAGACACTGGCTGCATTACCACGCTGTATGGCAATGCTGATGCGCTGCGTCAAATACTTACTCACCAGCTCTCGGGTCATGCGCCACATCGACCAGACGCTCAGATAAGCTTTTATAAAATTCGTTCTATTTTAGAAATTGACTTATCTAAGTGCTTATTTTGTAAGCCTAAAGAAAAAAGTTATTGATTTTCTTAACAAGAGCGCTCACAGTGATAATATTTATAAGCTTCGTAGGGCAGCATTTTCCGTCCTGCGAATTCTGAGTGGGTATACATGCGTTAACTGAATGGCGTCCAAGAACGGGGTTTGGAGGAGTTAGTCCGGCGTGCAAGATGGGTAGACGATAATATGAAAATCGCGAGGCGAACCTGGGTGAGACTTGCGCAGAACCGTGTTGAGGCACAAAAGTTTGGAAGCCTATATCAATGGATGAATTCGGGCTGCGGATGATGATGATGAGTGCATGCGTTAAGTTACCTCGATGTACCGCGGGCCGATGTGGTGTTTGTGACGTTTGAGCGCCATGTCGCGATGTTCCTGGGAAATGAACCGCACTAGCGCCTCCCCGTTGCGTCTTCCTTGTGGCGACAAGCACAGAGCTACTCCGCCTCTGTTGGTGACAAAAACAAATATATTATAAATTAGCAAAACGCCCTGGCTTCGCACGGTGCAATGTTAAGATAACTACTATTTAATCATAACTAATATTATAGACGTGAAAGTTTGTATGGATGTATTGATGTATGAATATATGGATGTTTGTTCCTCTTGCACGCTAAAACTACTGAACAGATTGGGCTGAAATTTAGATTAATCGTAGTTCTAGCCTTGTAATAACACAAAAGCTACATTTATCCTATGAATAAGTTCTGATGGGAGAAAAATAGCCTTGAAACCTTTCCATAAAAATAACGCGTATAGTAAATAAGATGTTCGTATACTATAAACCTTCCTTCTGAATCACTCTATCTATTGATGAAAATCACATTAAAATCCGTTGCGTACCTCATCAGATTCCGAGTAGAAGACTCGGAAACGTAGTTTCTGAATAGGTACTTCTGTAGGGGTATTTTAATTTATTCGATTCGTTTCTGTAAAGGAAACGTCAAATTCGAATTCGATTCTATTTCCGTCAGATCTTTAGAAGTCTATTGATAATTGATTTCATATCCAAAATAAGGAACTAAGGATCCAAATTCAAATGGCAAAAGTTTTCGAATACGCTCTTTTAAAATAGCAATCATAGTCAAAATTTCCGATATCGAATCCGAAGGCTTTCCCGTTGAATTTAAATACCCCTCCTGTTCAGACCGGTGTTCGATGACGTCGATGGGTATTCGCTACTCAACATGTGCGATCACAAAACCGTACGCCAGATTCTGAGGTCGTCCAAGGTTATTGATGAGTCTACTTATTAATTTAGCAATAACACAACTACCTTTGTGATATAAAAAACAAAAAAGTTGCATTTGCTGATAATTTGCATTGACAGCAAAAAACAACAAATTGACGAGCGCGTTGATGTCTTTTGTATAAAACTAAGCTTAACCTAATTAGCATAAGTGGCTCTCAATTACCGTTCTAATAAATAAATAATAATAATAAATGTTTGTATATAAATTACAAGCGACCCGTCCCGGCTTCGCACGTGTTTATATTACGTAAATACCTTCCTCTTGAATCACTCTATCTATTAAAAAATACGCATCAAAATCCGTTGCGTAGTTTTAAAGATTTAAGCATTAAAAGGGACATAAGGACATAGGGACAGAGAAAGCGACTTTATTTTATACTATGTAGTGATAACATAATGTTGGCCCAGTATTCACACACAACAAATATCTGTAGATCGTACAAATTCTATCTCGAGGCAGGAAAAGGACCCGCTATTTCCACTCATTATCCGAACCGAATAAATAATGAATCCGGAACCATCTATAATTGTGCAATCGGTTTGCATACCGTAACAATAGAGTCTGAAGTACTTAAGTATAAACCTTATCATCTTTTGTACTTAAGTACTTTAGACTCTACGTCTTCCGTATAACATTACGGTTCTTACCAAATAAATATACATATATAAGCTTATTGGTAAGGACTTTACCCTATTGGACTCTAGAACCAATGATAAGGTTTATGCTTGTATATTTTACTTAAGTACTTTAGACTCTCTTTCCGTATAAAATTACGGTACTTTTCAAATGAATATACATACTTAAATAAGCTTATTGGCAAGGACCTTATCCTGTTGGACTCTGGAACTGATGATAAGGTTTATATGGAAACTTGATCCCTTGAAGAAACTCGACAACATCGTGGTCCGAAGACTAGCTAAGATCTCTCGATTGAACTATGCAAATTCCGTCAATGGAAAATACCTAAGCTAAATTTTGAAGCAATAAGTACCTTAATGATATGAGTGCTATTTAAGGCCCCTATAACGTAAAAACGCGGAAATGCACTTTTTCATCGTCCAAATTCTATGACTTTCGTTCGTTGCTTGAAATAACAGTTTCTTGTTAATAGTAGATTGTTTCCTTAACTTCAATAATAATTAAACAGATTTTTGATAACTTATTTTTTTATTTAGTTATAATCATTCTCCCGATGCAAGTTTAGGCAAAAACGCTCGGAGACCTGTTTTGGGAGCTCTAATTTGAAGATTCCATTGAATATAGACCATAAAACTATTTTTTTTAAGGTAACAAATATCCCATTCTTCGATAATAATTAAATACATTTTCGTTATATGCCTTTATATGAAGGGAAAAAAATCTGAACCGAGGTTAACTTTCGATCGAAAAGGCTTCGAAACAAACCCTAATATCTCCAAAGTTTTACATCATTTTGACATAAAAATTATACCAAAATAATCTTCATTGTTTTCTTAAACTACAATATTAATTTTACGTTTTAAATTCCAACTAATTTTTTTTAATGAATTTATTAAAAAAGGTATATATTTCATTGTGCCGGCAATCTGCCCTCAGTACCGCGCGAGCGCTTGTCGAAGGTGGATCTATGTCACTTTTGCTCGCACTCTCCGTCGGACGAAACGCCCAAAAAATGCTGCGTTTATGAGCGAGTTAGAACGTTTTGATCGTTGTAAATATTTACATTCGCATAGTATATTTCAATAATTTTTAAATTCGTACATTATTATTACATATTATACCAGATAGTTATTTTTATTATAACTGAGGTTTATCACAAGCCGAAATGGGGAAAAATAAATAGAAATGCGTTACTAAACAAAAAAAAAACTAAATATTCTATCGTTGAAGAAAGCAAGGTATGGTATTATTTTATTTTACCCTTTATATAAAATTGGTTTACCACTCACTTACTCGCTCACTCACTCACTGACTGACAATGTCACAACAGGGAGAACAATCATGTCATGATTGTTCTCCCTGTTGGTGGAGGGGGAGGTATGGTTTTTTTTCGTAAATGTGTAGGGGAGGTGGGGGGGAGTTTGGGAAAATTTCGACTTTTTTAAATTTCGAACCCCCTCTATGACCCCCCGGGGGTTCTTCGGCCGTGTGGGGGGGTGGGTCAGATTTTTTTGTGGGGTCGTCTGGAGGGTTAGAATTCGTTTTGGGGGGTGAATTTTTTTGACCCCCAAGACCCCCCAACACCCCCCGCTTTTGACTTGCTACCGGATAGCGTACCGATAGAGGATTTTGGATGGCGGGATCGTATAGAGGGTTAAGTCCTTAATAGGAAGGAAAAAAAAATCGACCCCCTCTCATGACCCTTTTTTAGAATCCCCCTTCGTATCTCCCGAACGGCTCGCGATGGAAAAAAAGTCTTTTCGCAGTCGCGTAGAGGAGGTCGAATAGTTGCGGAAGCCAAAAAAAGTTTGACCCATTTGCACCCCCAGACCCTCTTTTTTTAAAAAAAACCGTTTTTTGGCCAATTTTAAGGGTTTTTTTTAGGGTGGAGCATCGAGGCGAGCGAAGCGAGCCGAGATGCGACCCTGGGAACCAGCACGGCGAGCGAAGCGAGCCGTGCTGCATTCCCCCCACGACCCCCAGGACAACCCCCTCGACCCCCCCCTGGGGTTCTTCGGCCGTGTAGGGGGTGGGTCAGATTTTTTTGTGGGGTCGTGTGGAGGGTTCAAAATCGTTTTGGGGGGTTACATTTTTTTTACCCCCAAGACCCCCCAAGACCCCCACTTTTGAATTGCTACCGGTTAGCGTACCGATAGATAATTTCGGATGGCGGGATCGTATAGAGGGTATAATTTTTAATAGGAAGAAAAAAAATCGACCCCCCCCCCCCATGACCCCTTTTTAGAACCCCCTTTCATATCTCCCGAACGGCTCGCGATGAAAAAAAAATCTTTTCGCAGTCACGTAGAGGAGGACGAATAGTTGCGGAAACCAAAAAAAATTTGACCCATTTGCACCCCCAGACCCCCTTTTTTTAAAAAAAACTATTTTTTACCCCATTTTTGAGGTTTTTTTAAGGTGGAGCATCGAGGCGAGCGAAGCGAGCCGAGATTATTTATTTATTTATTTACACAAGAACACAACATTACAGATCAATCTAAATCGTTATGCCTAGTACACTGAGTAATTTACAAATTAAAAATAAAAACAAATAGCAATTTACACACGAAAAAATAATTACAATTAAAAATAAAAATCATAATAATCATGTAGGTAACAAAAAAAAACATAATCTTCAAATAGGTAACATAAATCAACACATAAATGAAATTTAAAACAACACAAACTAAAATAAGATATAAGTTGAAAACATGACAACAAGACATACATTTATATGCTCTCACAAAACTCCAGGCACACTCTTTCGATCATCTTCCAGCCATCCGCAAACACATCAAACTGAGGGTGGTTGGTGATGAGCGCGTTAAGATTGCGCTGAGCGCGGGAGATGGGAGACTGCTGACGATGCATAGTGCGGGCACGAAGGGGCTCGAAAAGACGAACACGACCTGGACGAAATCGTACGCGATTTTGTGGGACACAGAGCCTGCTTCCTTCAGTTAATAGAGTAGGGCAATCAGTGATACCCCGCAAGATACGGCAGAGGTTAAGAAGCTGGTCATTAAGGCGCCTAGTTTCTAAGGAGTTGAAGCCTAGTGTTCCCTGTAGATACTTGGTAGGATACATGAATGGATGATAACCATGACATTTTTTGTACAAGAATCTAAGAAACCTCTTTTGTACTTTTTCTATCATAAGCGAATATGTTACTTCGTACGGGTTCCACACACATGCACTAGCCTCAACCTTTGAACGAATCAGTGATGTATATAATGTTTTTATGGCGTTTATATTCGAGAAATCCTTACATGTGCGTGAAACAAAACCTAGTCTTTTGAAACAAGAAACAGTAAGTGAACGAATATGGTTATGGAAATTAAGTTGTGGGTCAAATTCCACACCAAGATCTTTTACTGAGGAACATCTAGGGATAGTTTCGTTGCATAGCTGGTAGTTGGTGATTAGAGTTTGAGATGACCGAGTAAAAGTCATCACTTGACACTTAGAAATGTTGAAGCGAAGATGATTTGAGTCACTCCATGCTTGTATAGTATTGAGATCATTTTGCAATTCATCGCAATCTTGTTGAGACTTGATCTCAGCAAAGATCTTAACATCATCAGCATAGACAAGGCAACTCGCTTTATTAAGACCGTTGGCTAAGTCATCTATCATGATTGTAAAGAGAAGGGGGCCTAGCGATGATCCTTGATTCACACCAGATTTGGTGTGATAGGTGGGTGAATCAAAGCAACCAAGACGCACAAATTGTTTTCGGTCGCTCAGATAGTTAGCGAAAAATCGTAACAAGCCTGGCGCTACTCCGTAGGAGCTCATCTTTGCAAGTAGAACATTATTGTCTACCTGGTCAAACGCTTTTTTGAAATCAAGATAGATGACATCCACCTGTGAACTTTCATCAAGCTTTTTCGAAACGAAATTTACGAGCGTTAATAGGTTCGTGTTTACAGATCTACCCTTTCGGAAAGCATGCTGAGTATCACTTAGAAAAGGTGATATTTGATTATATATCCTAGTATGTATAATGCTCTCAAATAGTTTAGCTAAGGAAGGCAGAGATGCGACACCGGGACGAGTACGGCTCGCTTCGCTCGCCGTGCTACGTTCCCCCCACGACCCCCAGGACAACCCCCTCGACCCCCCCCTGGGGTACTTCGGCCGTGTAGGGGGGTGGGTTAGCAAGGAGAACAATTATGTCAATCAGCGTTACCCACACCCCCCTACACGTTTCCGTAAAAAAAACATACCTTCCCAGGTATGTTTTTTTTACGGAAACGTGTAGGGGGGTGTGGGTAACGCACCAATTCAGGAGTGTAGATTACGAAAAGGGGTTCTAAATAAAAAAAAACAGCCTACACAACCGACGCGAGCTGCTTGCAGCTAAAAACTAGTAGCTAAACACCTAGACAAATTTCGATCACGTGATCGTTTGCGACTAAACCCAGGGTATGTTGCTACGAATTTGAGGTGTGTTTTTAATTTTTAAAAGTGTATTTTTCTTTAAAGGCGATTTTTTTTATTTTCGTATAAACTGAGGATATAAATTACGAATTTCAGAATTTTTTTATTCCAGTACAATCAGCTCGGTGAGTACGGCTCTTACTATGTCTACCAGTGGCGAAGGGTGAATATTCACATAAAAGAAAACTTAGCTAGGTACCTAGGTTAGGTATGTTATTTATGTCCCTAAAATTGATCTTTGGTATCATTTCACTTATTTTATTAATAACGATATTTAAATTAAAACAATTTTATTGTTTGGAATCAATTAATCAATTCAACATGTATTTCAATACGGTTTAAAAAAAAAAATTTGTCGCATACGTTTTTTTTATTGTAACAGTCTTATTAATTATTACGGAACCCTTCGTGACGCATAGTTATAAATATAATGTGTAATAAAAAAATCTATCCATATACATATTGTATTATATAATTATAATAGTTTTCTAGTACCCATAACACAAGCTTAGAGTAGCTAATTTTGGGGCTAGATGGTGCTGTGTGGATTGTTCTGCATTATTATTATTATTATACCAGGGTACAAATAAAGAGCCTCTTCTTGCGACGACCGCATTAATGACGGCGTTTTTTAAATGAATATTTATTATGACGTCACTGTAATAGTTAGACATATATTGTAGCGATGTTTTTTGTAGATAATAATGTGTTCTGCAAAGTCGTAGTAAATTGTTTTGTTCTATCATCAATAGTTTTCGTAGCGCACGCGCCGAAAGACATTTTGTGACTTACTTTTTTACACCTTGTTTTAGATAATTTAAGTTTTAGTAGGGATCCTTTTTTTTACTAATAAATATAGTCTATGTTGGTTGCTGAAGGATAAGTAGCATTCAAATGGTGAAAGAGTCTTCAAAATTGGTCACTTTGTGAGTTTATTCGTTACATACATACAAATCTTTCACATTATAATATTACTAGTTGCGCCCCACGGCTTCGCCCGCTTGTAAATTTATTTGTCAAATTGAGAACTATATCGATGTCCAAGGCTGAGAATAATCACTACGTTTGATTCTTTGGTGGGTAGGCCACGTTTTGGAATTTAGAGCCGACGCGGAGAGCGGATGCGCTTATCTATTATTTACATACGTAATGGTTTTCAGGTAATGGTATCATGTTTTGAGTGAATGAGAGAAAAAGGAAAAGTTATTTTTCTTTTCCTAAAAATTTATTGCAAAAGCCCTAGGGGTTATATTGTAAAACATAAAAATACGTATTTAATTATTCACTTCAAAATTTATTTGAACTGAGTTTTGATTGTTTCGAACCAAGGAATAATAATTTCCCATACAAAATTTACCACCCTATTTAACCCCTTTGTAGGCGATAGGGAAGGGAAAACAAAGACCTTTGCTGTGAGAAACGACGAGTGAAGCGGATCAGTGAGCGTGCGCGCGATGGGTCTGAAAAAGCTACTGAAGATCTCTGAACGGGCGACCGCGGCATCCAACCCCGCGTCCCGCACCTTTGCGCGCACCCCCCTCGAACACGCGACGCTCGCAATTGTTTTAATATTTTCAAATTCAAAATACATAGATAAAATATCAGTAACAAGAAAGGAGTTTTTAACTATGCGTTGCATACATCCCCCCCCCTAGTGCTGGAGCAGCACTCAGCATCAACCGTGATACGTGCGACGCGTGTTGCGTTTCTCCGCAATATCCCAGTCTTAGTCTTAACGTCGACCACTCGAATTCTACCATCTTTTCCGGCTAGTGCATTCTGTATCAAACCTTTCGGCCATACGTTTCGGGGAGAGTTGGGGTCAACAACCAGCACCAAATCACCCACTCGCAGGGGTTCTTGTTCTGCGTGCCACTTCTGCCTAGGTCTCATATCTGGAAGAATCTCCCTTACCCACCGTTTCCAAAACATGTCAGTCAGTTTTTGTGACAAGCGCCACTGCTTTCTCAAGTAGGTATCTGACTCATCAAAGGTACCTAGTGTTGGTAAGTTGGAAGATGTACCCAGTAGGAAGTGATGATGTGATTGTCCGCATTCTTCTACATCACAAACTGGCGCGGGGCAACTGTCTTGTTTATGTTTAGGCAATAAACACTTATAACACATCCCGTATCGTTTTACAAAGGTCCACCGGTCCGGAACGGGCGACCGCGGCATCCAACCCCGCGTCCCGCACCTTTGCGCGCACCCCCCTCGAACACGCGACGCTCGCAATTGTTTTAATATTTTCAAATTCAAAATACATAGACAAAATATCAGTAACAAGAAAGGAGTTTTTAACTATGCGTTGCATACACCCTTCAAAGGTTAATTTTCAAAATAATACTTCATATGTGTTATTCTAGGTAAAATAAATTAGTAGTTACTGCAATAATTATAACAAACATTCACACAGACTTTCACTTTTAATGTAATAGTAACATAGTAAGTATAAATTAAATTACCTACATAAAAACGATAAGACAAACAGATACTATTAAATTATTTATAAATCTATGGAAGCGATATTTGATTCACATAAAAAAATCATCTACCGAAATCAATCCTAAGAAAACTTTGTAAAAATTACTGGTGGATCAAGATTTTATAGCAATACTCGCTTGTATAGCACGATGCCCCGCCCACTCGGTGCCGAATGTACCTAAATCAGCAGAACTTCGCAATGTAAATCGCCTCTTAACATACCTACGTGTGCAAAATTATTATTATTATTATTTTTTTATTGTTTCTTTAATAAGTGGATAGAATTAGATATTTAGTTTAAGGTATTAATTCTTGTAGTTAATTTAATATTGTTAACACTTCGCTTTATTTTATTTATTCTTTTGATAACTCGGTCCCATAGGTCACAACGGAAAACCAGCGCCGGTTTTAAAATAATAAAACCTGCAAATGTTGAGTTGGGACCTTTTTGTAACTTGTATGTAACTATAAATTACCGTAATTTAAAATATTAGTCTTTAATTTCCTTGTAACTAATATTTCATAAGCTTATAAGTTACAAATAAACTGGCTAACTTGATTTGATTTGATTTAAATACTTTTTTCTATAGATAGAATTTTGGCAGTGGGACATAAATCCCTCGTGGGCCAAATGTGGACAAATCTGGACTTTACCCTATTACCCTATTACCTACAGGGTTTTTAGTAAGAGGCTCATGAAAAGCCAAGAAGAATGTTGAGTACTTACTTGGAGACATTGAGTCCCCTGAAGAACTTGGCAATATCCTGGTCCGAAGACTGCCAAGGAAGACCTCTCGCTCGAACTATGCAGTTCCCATCTATCTCATCGTCTTTTGAGCTGCAACAAACAAATAACACAAGTTAAAACCTGCTATTTTATACCATCTGATGTTTAGCAGAAAACAGTTTTTTAACTGGACAATCCACATAGCATCATCTAGCTCCAAGCTAAAAAGAGCTTGTGTTATGGTTAGAATACTTTATATGGATAAATATTTTATTGTTGTACATAAAAAACACCCAAAACCCCGGAACAAGTATTTTCAGATCGTATAAACTTTGTCCCAAGGCGGTAATCGAATCCGCAACCTCCTGCGTCTCTGGCAGACCGCGATCCATAGGTCGTCATTTATTACATTTGAGTTATTTTGCCATATTGAGGTTAATAAGACTTCAAAACTAATCTTAAATTCCAAAAGAATGAAAAAGCCCCGCTATTAAAAATATACAAAATCTGATCAAAAACGAATTCGATCAGAATTGGATTCGAAATTTAAAAATAATTTGAAGTTAGTACTATCGAAATTCAAACTTGTAAACCCGTCGCGTCGTCGACTCCATTTAATTTTGTTTTGTAGGTAAAGCACATTAAAATATTATTATAGTCACTAAAGTTATTAAACTCATAAATTATATTACAACGTTAACGAACATAGCAGGTAGAAATTTCTTGGGAACCATAGGTATCTAAAAACGTCACTCATGATAAGAGCAATGCGTCAGCGTTGTGCGATTTAGCATCACATTTCTAAGAATCACTCGATATTCAAGACCGGGAAGGTACAAATTACTACAAAGTAAGGAATACTAATCCATAGGGCAGAAGGTCATCTTAATGCACCTTTTTTTAAAATAGGTAAGTATCTGTTTTATTACAACCTTTCGTAAAATCACAGGTAGGTTACAATTTATTACAACCTCGTCGGAATAACGACTCCTTCGTTAGTTACAACAATCATCGAAAGAGGATGTCTATGTCTAAGTTTTCAAACCTCATTTGTTTCAAATAATTCAAACATAGAATACAGCCCAAATGAAGTAAACAAGTGAACATCACAAAGATCTGGGAAAAAAGGAGGCTGAAATAATAAGGCTTGTTTAAAAAAACTATAAACCGACATCGAATTCTAAAAGCATAACTGAGAACATCGGCAATGTAGTCGAAAGTCAATAAAATATGCATTAATAAGAATAGCTCAAAATCTACTTGGTCAGATCCTGATGTATTTAAATAGGACATTTAAGAAAATAGAATCATCCAAATACACACAAAAAAATCAGTCGAATTAGGAATCATTAAAAAAACTAAATATCCAGTGAATCCAGGCATATATGAACGAGTTAGTTAAATCATGTAAAGATTTAGTACTTAAAAAGTAGGTATTCTCTGTATTCTAGTTATAAATAATTATAATTATCTTGGTTGGTATCAGTACAGTTCATGACCTAGAACTCTGCTTGCATATAGTATCTATGGAAATAAGTTCTCTTCCTTCTTTGAATGCAAAAGATTGCGAAATTTTTTGAAACTAGCTACCACCCGTTACTTCGCTCACTTACGAATTAGGTACCTAGTACCTGCTTTCTAGATGAAGCTTACAATGTCTTTCAGCACTTTTAGGTCCACTGATCATCATCAACATCATCGACCTATATCAGTCCACAACTGTACATGCCTCCCCAAAAAAGGAGACTTGTGTCATAAATACCACGTTTGGACTTCCTTATAATATCACAAAGTTTGCCAGATAGGTTTTTAGATGGGACTTTTATGGCAAAAGTTTCAAAACCATGTAGTTAGTTTGCCTAAAACAAAATTTAGATATTTGAAAAAAAAATACTACAAAAACTGGAAAACAAAGTTAAGAGGGTAATTTTATTATTTTTTTGTCTCCAACTTGTATCCAATAACTTACTAACTGCAATAATATCAAAAAGGGCTGGGCGGGTAATTGTGCCGCTCAGTGTATTACAAAGTAGGTATACTTTTTGAACACGGCATAAAAACGGCTAGCCTGTATATAATAATCTGTAGTTATACGTTATCTTCGGTTTTTTAATTATAAGTTTCTTATTTTTGTTTTAGTTTGATGTTTTTAATTACTTTATTGATATTTCTTGTAGCTATGTAATAAATTGTAATATTACTTGATACCACACGTTACTATGTATGAAATCCATACTAATATTATAAAAGCGGATGTTTGTATTATAGATGTATGGATATTTGTTCCTCTTTCAAACAAAAAATACTAAACGGATAGAGCTGAAATTTTGAATAGAAGTAGTTCTTCTCTGGAATAAAAAATAGCTCAATTTCATCCTCATAAATCATATCCCGTGGAATAGAAATAGCCTTGAAATGTTTCCATAGTAACAACGCATGCAAAGCCTCATCAAGAAAAGTGTTGTAAAATTTTTCATACGTCAATAACTACTGAATGTACCGTACCTACCCAAACGTTGATTGGCAGGCGAATCGATTGCAGTTGAGGTGTTTATAGCACAAATGTGGAAGATACCTAATTCAATTCAATTCATTTATTTCAGACAGTAGGTTACAGTTTAGATCCATAGTAACGACGTTTTTGAATACAAAATACTAATTTTATTGCCTAATGCCTTTCTTCTGGGGCCTAATACCACTAATGTCAAAACAAAGGTCTCAATGGTCTCAATAGTGCCATTCAATCAAGATGATTAAAATGACGTTCGTGCATTTGGTATTCTAGAGGTACTATTTTTTGCGCTTGAAGAGACTTTCATAATTAGAATGTCAAATTGGTAATAAAGGTAATCGTCACAGCTATGAATGAACCTCAAAAAGTTTGTGCTAGTAGAATACCAAAAAGAGTTTAACAATTACATTTAGACACGATACTATTTAAATGGTGAAGCAATTTATTTAGTGGAATTCGGGCCCTGGTGTTATTCTGTAGTGGATAAGAATGATATTTGAATGAATAAATGTGACGCCAAAAGTGCTGAACGGATCGCCATCATCGGGCCGAAATTTCGCATATATTTATATATGCATTCGCAGGAAGAAGCTAGTACCTACTTATCTAATGTATGAATCACTCAGGTATTATGAATTAGCCATTATAACACGTGAACAATCTCACTGCGGAGCCGCGAGAATCAAAACAAGAGACAATCGCATATGCACCTTCACATACATTACGTGTGTAGGTACATTTAATTCATACAGTGGTTCAGTTCGTATGCCTTGTTTATTATACAAGGTGGGAACACGGCTTTGACAAGGAGGCCCTGTGAGGATTGACCTGTTTTTGTTGAAAGTTATCAAAGGCTTATCAAACAAAACTTGTATTGTTGGATTGATCTAGGTTTTGTTTTGATTTCTGTCCCTCCCTTCACTCTTACCGTAGATCATTCTGCATTCAATCCATTATGTTCAAGTCATTTTCAAAGAACAATTTTTGGAATTCAAGTACAAACACAATAATCCAAAATATAGGAAAGAACACACAAAAATACAAAGATATCTTTTAGGTTTGAGAGAAGAAACTCAAATCCAACAACAATTTTGTCATATCAGTTGCCACCGTCAATTTCGTTAACTAACCGTCATGATTATTTTGCCGTTTTTATAGATTCTGATAATGGTACGGAACCTTTTGCACGCGATCTCGAGTCTCACTTGACTAGTTTTATCAAGTTAAGGGTTAATGTTTCAGCATTGCAATACAGCGTGGTAACGCAGCCAGTGTCTTGGGGACGCTTCCGACTGGTATTGACATGGATCAATTGAGCTTCCTTTAGACTATTTGCAGTTAGTTCAATGGTTTCAATTATTAGATTTTTTTTTTCAATTTCTTGAATGTTTATAATATCATGAACAAGGCCAGGGTATAGGCATGTACCTATTGTTAGAAGAATAATTGAATGAATTATGCGATTTCAGTCTATAGCTGGATCGTATTGCTTTTTCCGTATCTTTTAAAGTCCTTTTCTTGAAGCGATTATCTGTTCATGTGTTTTGTTTTGATCTAACATACTTTTCAAAATGCTTTAAATTCTTCTATAGATCATCAATACCTCTACCATGAGTTTTGACATTACAATCACCTGACTTTACTATAGTAGTTACGTAAATGCGCAGATAGCTTTTTTACGCGCGTTTTTAGTACCCATATATCCGCAAGGGGCGCTATTCAAGTTTTCATACATTTTTTAACTACAGTCGCTAGCGAGTATAGTAAGCAAAAACTCATGGTAGACGTACAGTTCTACTGTTAAATAGGTCACTAAACGTCGTCGGTGCCTACGTAAAATATTGACGACGAATTTTATTTTTGTTTTATAGAAATGTATAAAAAATTGTTAGTGTCGGAATAATATTTAAGATCAAATCAAATCAATCAAGAATACAAAATATAACTAGAAGCGCCCCGCGTCTTTATCTTCGCGAAAATTTATGAAAAGTAACCGGTTTTATTTCAGGCCTAGAATATAATAAAAAAAGGCTTCAATAATTCAAATTTCAGCCCAATCCGTTCAGTAGTTTTGACGTAAAGAGGTAAGAAACATCCATCCATCCAAATATTGTATTATAAAATACAAATACATATTATGTATATGTATTGTATTATAAAAGTACCTACTACTTACTGTACTTATGAAGAGTAAAACAAAGATAACAAAATACGTATGATGAATCTTCAAAAACACGTTCGTCTGAACAGACCCTTAATATATTATGCTGACGTTCTGCTTATGGACAATATTAGCTTGAAAACGAGTTTGTGGGAGAATTGCAATAATATCCTTAGGGGAGTTTACACTCGTGATGACTCGAGTTGCATTTATTTATTTCATATCATTTGTTTTGCATATTTGGGAGCTTGTTTTTAACCTAATTGATGACGCATCTATACAACGTACGCGTAAAGTAAAAGTAAAAAAAAAACATTTTCCGTTACTCATACTCGGAAAGTAGGTCTGAAGTTGCCTGAAGAGCGAGTGATACTTTTCAGCCCTTAGGAGAATCGTTTTCAACTGACAGCTAAAACGTTACTATTGAACCATGATACTGGCAGAATAAAAGTTGATGCTACAAAAAAATTCGCTTTAGCGACAATTTACTGAATTCAAAAAATACGAAAGACAAGGCAGCATGGCTTTATGGCTTTCGCCTGTCCTAGATGGAGTTGTATAGTAGTAGTATATTAAAAAAAGTAGCGGCAATTTGATTAATTGGTTTTCTCATGTTTTTATTTATATTTCCTAATGAATACGTAGGTAATGAAAAGCACAGTGTTTACCTCGGGTTAAAGTAACTTATGTAGTCCCTCGAACTATTGGCGCCCTCGTGGACTAAATAAGTTACTTTCAACCCTTGGGTAACAATGTACTATTATTACCTGATAACGACCTTAAATAATGACTTCCTAACTATTAACCTGCATACTTAGGTAAACAAAATACTAAAACTAAGTACACATAAATCGTGTGTGTTATACCTATAAACCTTCCTCTTGAATAACTCCATCTATAAAAAAAATCGCACCAAAATCCGTTGCGTAGTTTTTTCTAAGTATTCATAGGGACAGACAGTCAGAAAGCTGGAATGACTGTTTTATTCTATGTAGTGATTAGGTAAGGAAGTTTCGTATAGTTTTTCTTGGAGATTTAATAATACGTGTCTAATCTAAAGTGAGCCTAACAGTTTGTTGAAAGCGTAGTATGCAGGGCTCAAGTTACGCTGCCGTGAAGAGTGAACCGATTTCTTGGAAATACTTTTAAGGCTTGGCGTAAACAAACCACTGTTATGCTCCTCAAAAATGGCTTTTACACTGTGAGATGGATAAAATATTAACCTAACCTTTGCCAGAGAAAAATCTAATATAAATCTATGGGAATCGAACCCGTAGCCTCCTACGCCATAGAGGTTATCAATTTATTCTTACTAATATTATAAATGTGAAAGTTTGTATGGATATATGAATGTACGGATGATTTTTTTTTTCAAAATCACATTTGTTATTCCAAATTTCTGATTGCTGATTTATGAGATGAAAAGTAGCCTTGGTATATGTTATTCCAGGGCTAGAACTTAGTAGTTCTAGCCCTGGAATAACACTCACAAATCAGTTCCCATGGGATAGACATAACGCGTGGGAAGCCGCGGGCAGATGCAGGTATAATCACTACATAGTATACAATAAAGTCACTTTCTCTGTCCCTATGTCCCTATGTATGCTTAAATCTTTAAAACTCTACGCAACGAATTTTGATGCGGTTTTTTTTAATAGATAGAGTGATTCAAGAGGAAGGTTTATATAAGCCGGTTCATTAGAGAAACGAATCTAAAATGGCGACTTGTACTTGCGTTGACAGATAGTACAGTTAGCATCCAAAATTTCAGATCAAAGATTTTTTCAAGTCATAAGTAATAAAAACAAGACCGGGTCGTATTTATTTCAAAATAGCTGATGCCCGCGACTTCGTCCGCGTGGTTTTTTTATTCCTTGAATTATAATAATTTGTAGATCGAAATACCTTATAATGCTTCTTTGAAGACAACATTCGAAAACTCAACAGAATAACAATAACAAACAAGTAACAACGGAAAGATAACAGAAAATTATAACAACGAATTTGTAACAGTTCAGATCACCAGGCGCACCAAGACAGCGTGAAAGCAAATCAAGACTGTTTTTTTTCTGCATACTGTACGCGCGTGAGTGAGTATAGACGGCACTAGTGTGCAAGCGAGAGGCCATGATAAGTGCCGCCATTTAAGATTCGTTTCTTTATTGAATCGGCTTATACGTATAATAAAACCGTGCGAAGCCGGGCGGGTCGCTAGTATAACATAAACTCATGCGAAACCGCTGGCAGAAGCTAGCAACTTGAATGAACCAGTTTTGTAACTTTCCGCAACTGATTTATTGCCAATATGAAAGTCCAATAATCCAAAGTGCAAAATATGTAGAATTTACGACTTAAATTGATACATTCATTAATAATTGATTAAATTAATAGCATTGACTTGTTTGAAATCTTTAATACTTGTCACAAAACGCACCTAATGGCTAAAGCCATTATGTTTTTTTGTGTAGCATTCATCAGAAAAACGGTACTTAGGTCTCCCGTAAAAGAACGTTCGAAAGTACCATTAAGTTACCTTACGTCGTAAATAAGTAAGGGTAAAAGCTGGGTAAAAGTAAATTCTATACAGTACATAAAATCCCAATAACCTCTTTTTGGGATTGGGGAAAATCAATAGGCCCTCATATCGCCATGTGTCATCCCAGTCAAATCCAAGTCAAACTACAGCTCACTGAGTATAAAAGTAGGTGTAATCTATTTCTATCTATTAAATTGTAATGAAGGCAAGAAATCTTTCTGGTTAAGCTCAGAAAATACTTTAAACGTTAGTTGAACCTCGAGAAGATGACGTGCTCGATCGCCAGCAATGAGGAACAGAGTCCTTCCGGTCAGTCCGTACCGGATGGCTTTAGTTAATGATGGCGAAAAAGGTTATAGCCTCTTTTATAATCGATGTATCGAAATATAACCTTTTTCAGTAGATCTACGTCTCTTTCCATACATATAACCTTTTTCAGTAGATCTACGACTATTATCTTTATTAACAACGAAAATTACAAGCAAAGGAATAGAAAAATTACAACTAGTATTTACAATTGAAACCATTGAGCTAACCGCAGACGGTTGCAAACAGTCTAAAGGTAGCTCAATTGATCCATGTCAATACCAGTCGGAAGCGTCCCCAAGACACTGGCTGCATTACCACGCACTATTTACATACATTTGGCGCCTTGCTGCAAAAATGCATCTATAAAGGAACTAATTTTCGTAGTTTGACAGCAGCGGTAGAATAGTTTCATGCCCGTAGGCTTAGTAGGCTTCGAGAATCTTTGTTTATAACGAACTCGATTTTAGTTTTTGAATATACTAGTTGTAATTTTTCTATTCCTTGCTTGTAATTTTCGTTGTTAATAAAAATGTTTTCGAATAGTTTTAAAACATTTGACGGATTCTATGTTCACGGAGTATTTATCACATTCTTTTTTGTAATTGTAAGAAAGATGAAGATGAAATCGAACGCTTGACGCTGAGCGCTTTCTAAAGCTTTTTCGTAATCTAAGTCTGTGTACTACCTACCTGCACTAAATGTAGAGAATAGGCCAATTTATGTCACGCCGCGAGGCGCAGTTAGTGATGAATAAAGAACAAAAGGCTATCAAAGAATCCGAAGTATGGGTAAAAACTACACGTGGGTATTTATCAACCACCAGCTTTAGGAATTTGGTTTACTAATTTCAGTGTTTAGGGTTTAAGGTTAAGGCGAAACAGCAACTAAAGTGGCGCCCCCCACTTATTTTTCGTATCTCTTCCTAAAATAGATAAAATGTAACTACTACAGATGCATTAAAAAAAGCTTATGATAGGTTAAACAAACTGTACGTTCACTTGTTGAAAACTCCTTTGTTTACCCGAATTAATTATGTTAAAACAAGTGGGGGCGCTCTTTGGGGGAGGCCTATGTCCAGCAGTGGACTAATATAGGTTGATGATGATGATGATGAAGTGGGGGCGCCACTTACCTAAGGTGCTGTCGGCGATCTGAGTTCCACTTAGTGATGATATTCATGAACGAGCTTAGGTAAGTGTCGGTTTTTATCGATTACGGAGCCCTAAAATCAACGAACGTGATATCAACCGACGAAATCGTAAATATGCCCGGTGTATATTAACACAAACAAATGAATATGAGATCATCTTCCTTTTTGACCGACTGCGATAAAGTAGGGTTATGTTTCGAGGTGCGAGATGATGGTTTTCAGCTGATTAAAAAAAGAGGTTCTCAATTCGACGGTACTTTTTTAGGTGGGTTTAGAACTAACATGAAAAATGCTTGCTTAGAATTTAAAATCGGTTAGTTGTTTTTTAAAACACGAAAAATATTCATTTAATGAAACGTTGAATTTACTAGTTGTACAAGAAACGAATTAAAAATGAAAACTAAGTACTAAGCAATTAATTAGTTTTGGTAGGAAACACTTTTTCATTTTCTTTGTGTAGTTCACGTGTAAGTAGTTCTTTTCATTTCTTAAAAACCTTAGTTAGATTAATTTCTTTCAAAACCTTAGTTTTGTCTGCAATAACTATGCCTTTTTATAATAATAACTGATATGTGGCGAATTATATTTATAATAAGTGATAATACATTAAGTAACGAAGCTACGGTATAAAGTAGCTGTAGATACCTATATTATTCTAGATCTTAAACAACATCTAGGCAAATAATACTTCAATATCTAGGTCTTCGCCCAAATAATTAATACAGGACAATCCACACAGCATTATCCCCAAGCTAAGCAGAGCTTGTATTATGGGTACTTGATAAATTATATATTTAATAGAATAAATGTCACAGATATACATATTATTTTCTTTTACATAGAAAACACCTAGAACCCCGGATCAAATATTTGCAGATCTTATAAACATTAGTCCCAAGGAATCGAACCGCAAACTCCTGCGTCTCAGGCGGACCTTCGCCCACCGCGCCACATCGGTCGTCATATAAAAGAATATTATTAGCTAGGCTTAAGGGCTCGCTCTATACGTTACAAGGGTTCGATTTTTTGCCCCCTGTCGAGCACTTATCTTAAGCCAGCGATAAAAGTCCAATAAGTTGTTTACATTTTAGAACAAGAGGTTTCACAAACCTGCGATATCCAAAGTGCAAAAAAACTATGGCACTTCTTACTTCTAACGGTTATTTTTTGCCCATAATAAAGTTTCCCTGTTTACTACTTGTTAACATGTAGGTCTCGACAAAGCCTACGCATTTACGAACTACAAGCTCTGCTTAGCTTGGGGCTAGATGATGCTGTGTGGACTGTCCGGAATTATTATTATTATTATTATTTGCTCCCTATGGAGTCGAGACCCTACCTTGGACCCTAGGTCTTTTAGGTACCGAGGTTCTTCGGGTTTTTGAAATATTCTGAGCGTCTGGTCGATGGGACGCGTGACCCGAGAGCTGGTGAGTATCTGGCGCAGCGCATCAGCATTGCCATACAGCGTGGTAATGCAGCCAGTGTCTTGGGGACGCGACGACTGGCATTGACATGGATCAGTTTAGCCACCCTTGTTTGCAAAAGTCTGCGGTTAGGTCACTTCTAAAATAATAATGTTATTTTGTTGAACACAGAAATTAATACACCTAAAAGCGGAAAGAGGTATTCCACTAAACGATATTCAGGGACCCTTACCCTAACTAAGAGAGGTGCAATAAGATTTAGAGCGGCGACCGGACGAACCCAGCAAGCCTTGCTCCCTAATCGCCCTAACTACCAGGCCCCGAATATCGTGTAGTATACCGCTTTAAGCATTTAACTTCTACGTATATTATTAGGTATGTAGGTTATAGAAATGTATACAACATACCTACCTATACTATCTTTTCGTTCACAATACGTCGCTTCGTCAATACCTATTATCACACTTGGATGTTTACATGTTTGGATATATGGATGTTTGGATATTTGTTACCTCTTCGCGCCATAAATACTGACGGAACGCGCTGAAATATTTATTTATACAGATAGTTCCCTGGAATAAATTAATAATGTTGGACAATCCACACAACCCAGCTAGCCCCAAAGTAAGCTACTCAAAGCTTGTGTTATGGGTACTGATAACTCATAAATAAATCATAGGCTACTTTTTTATGTCCTAAATCAGTAGCCGTGGGTATAATAGAACTTAGATCGTTTATAAACAAGGTTTTTAAAGCGAGCGGAGCGAGGGACATTTCAGGACCGAGCTATACCTAATGGGTAGGTAGGTTTGACGTGGTTTTGACCCGTGCGAAACGCTCGGGATTGAACCATTTTCACCTTTACCTTGAACCCAATTTAGCATGAAGAAAATTTATAGATTTAGCGCCAACACCATCTTTTTCAAAATATCTATCTGACGCGCAATGCGAAGTACGCATTCTACCGTGAAGGCAAGAATCATCCTTCTTTTAGACATCCAACAATCATCAAGAAGGAGGTTTCAGTTCCATTTTCAAAAATAAGTAGAACCTTTATGGTGGACGACTAATACTTATCTTGTTGGGTCCTAGGGTTGACGATATCGGACAAAAAAGAAAAAGAAACAGTACTTTATGATATTTTAATGCCTAGAACTTAAACTACGGTAGTACCTACGTGGATATTTCGTTGACTTTACAATGGATTTGTACACCGTAAGCAACTTTTAACTCACTGGAAGGTAAACTGTACGGGCTAAGAACGTTATTCGTATAACTAAAGCTTAAAAGTAATAAAGAGATTGTTAGTATTAACTGGCTGGTTGGTATAGGTACGTACTGATTAACAAAAATCGATGTTTAAACGAACGTCTTAGAAGTAACCAAGACGTATAACATCACCGTGCAGTAATTATCGCTAAGCTATCGCCACTCACCTCGTTATCTCAAGTCGCCGGAACCGATAAGAAGTAACTTCCAAAAGCACTATCACAAGACAGTCAAACACAGCCAGCCCCAGGAGCCCTTATCGCGTTTTTATTACACTCCGATTTTTTATTATTAAATTTCAAAAGTTCGTTGAAAAGACGTCTGTCTCGCGCGGTGGTCGGCAGCGGAATGCGGTGCGGGGTGAAATGACGCCTTGGCAGTGTTGGATTCGGACAGATTAAAAAATATAGTACATTTCGTTCAAAAATATCGTATTTATAAGAAAAAGATCGTACATCTTGGAAAAACAGAGTTTAAAACGATATTTTAATATTATTTATTTTTTTTCGCGTCGAATGCAACTCCGAGCGCCAAATGTGTACTCGCCCTAAACGTTGTACTGTAGGGGCTGTCTCAGAAACTCAGATAGTTTGTGTACAGAGTCAAACACCGCGACGAACGTGAGTGACCCTTATCACAATCACATAGAGTACAAAGTTACTTCACTATTAACTAGCTAACAGTGAAATTATTTTGGACGTTGTCTGATTGTGTTAAGGTTCACTTTGTTTGTCTTTTGTTTACGTGAATTGTCTTACATTTTGAGATACTCTATTTATAGCATGTGTGTCTATGGTACGAAGTCTAATGTTGCTGTATGTAAAAAAGGTGTTTTAATGTAATTTTTGAAAATAACTTGTCAATATGAAAATTATCGTATTTTTGCGTACGATCCATGAATTAGGATAGTATATCGTACTTAATGACTAATTATCGTATAAATACGATAATTATCGTACGAAATCCAACACTGCGCCTTGGTGACGCGCGAGCGCATGTTTTGTTTGTGATTTTGTGATTCGATTATGGTTTGTTGGATATTGGATTGAAGTTGGAATAAGCGAAATGGTGTAGGTAGTACTTACACAATTACTTTGACTTATCGATATAAAGCGGAGCTAACGTTACCCTATGATTTTATAAGAGAACATTACCTACCTATTACCAACCAGGGTTGGGTTGGTGCTGATGCTGACTTTGATCTTGACATCAGTGGATGCTGATGCTGATTTTGGCCAGGTACGAGTCGGGCGCGCAAACTGAGTGTTCCACACTAACTTAATGTAGGTGGTTCTTCCACTTCTTCCATTAGAAATGGAGTCTCGAAAAAAATGTTTTTTTGAGGGTTCTGTACACAAAGGGTAGGGATTGAGCCATCAACATCATCCTATATCAGTCCACTGCTGGACATAGGACTCCCCTAATGAGCGCAATAGCGCTCTGTCTTCAGCTTGCCGCATCTAGAATCTGCCTACAGTCTTTCAGAGATCGTCATCCCACCTGGCCGAAGGGCGTCCTACTTCGTTTGCCGAGTTGCGGTCTCCACTCAAGAACTTGTTTACCTAAATTGTTGAACGTACGTATAGTTAGAATAGCCTTTATTTCACAAAAGTTATAGTAGGTACCTACATTGCTAGATTTTTATAGAATCAAAAATAAAACGACTATCTACCTACCTATCTATGTAATAAGTATACATCTAGTACCTACACAATACACAAGGTATGCTTTGAAGATTAATTAACTTATTTACTATGGGTAAAATTCCAAAAACAACGAAAAAATATTGTCAGTGTTACAAAAGTTGTAGATACTTTAACAATATGTCTAACTCTGGCATTGAAATGGATCAATTGTGCTACCTTTAGACTGTTTGCAACCGTCTACAGTTAGCTTAATGGTTTCAGTTGTAAGTATATCACTACATAGTATAAAATAAAGTCGCTTTCTCTGTCCCTATATCCTTATGTCAAGTTATGTCCCTTTGAATGCTTAAATCTTTAAAACTACGCAACGGATTTTGATGCGGTTTTTTTTAATAGATAGAGTAATTCAAGAGTAAGGTTTATACGTATAATAAACCCGTGCGAAGCCGGGGCGGGTCACTAGTATATATATAGTATAAGAAAAGTAATTTTTTCAATTCCTTGATTATAATTTTCGTTGATAATAAAGATGTTATACTCTGAGAACTCAATAACTTACACATAATTTTTCAATTATTTGTCATTCTGAGCCAACGTTCCTATCCGGTCGGAAAATGGTTTCAAATTTTGTTTTGTTTGCGTGTTTACTTATACATAGAATTGCAACTATTTGTAGCAATCAGATAGGTATGTAATTTGATTCCATAGAATAAGCAAAACATCACCTTGAGTTTTAGAAATTTTTTAGGGCCTGGATATTCGAAACTATCTAATTTTCTATTGAATTTTAAGCGATCAAATATTCTTTGTTTTGATCCGGCAATAATATACATATTATGTTGTAGTTGGAATATAAGTTATTGTTCTAAAGTTCAAAACTCGTTATTTATCAATCCACCTGATGATAAAAAATTACGAAGAAATATTACGTTTTGCTTGTTTTTGTGTAACCGTTAATCGTTAATTCATACTTCAAGAGTATGAATTAACGTTTTATTCTCAAAAAATATGTCAGAAAATACAACGATGTTTAGAAGAATGATGATCAATGATGAGTTTTCTGAAAAACTTTTTTAAACGAATTGTTAAAAAATATTATATGTGGGATGACTGGTATCAATCCATGGAAGGAAACTTTCGCATCATCACTAACACTACATAGTATAAAACAAATCCGCTTTCTATGTCTCTATGTAGGTATGCTTAAAGTTCGAAACACATAGAAGCCGGAGGCGGAAGAGCGGAGGCGAAGGCGTGCGAGTTGTATTCTATGGAATCCTATGAAAGCCTACACACACACCAAAGGCCGTGGCGACGCGGTGCCATAGAAAAACCGCCACGCCTTCGCCTCCGCTCCGCTTCCGGCTTCAGTGTGTTTCGATCTTGACTTAAAGCTTTAAAACTACGCAACGAATTTTGATGCGGTTTTTTAATAGATATAGTGATTCAAGAGGAAGGTTTATACGTATAATAAAACTGTGCGAAGCCGGGGCGGGTCGTTAGTTTATTATAAAAGTGATTTAAGTAATTGATACTTTTATTCCGCACAACTTTATCCATATTCCAGATAACGCGTGGGTAAAAAGTTGCTGACGCGTTATTAGATTTTATTAAAATAACGATTAGTTATCGGGTATATACCGACCATATAGGTATTATGTTGTTAATGTAAGTACCTACCTAGCTACTTACATTAACAACATATGTTGCATAATCTTTCAAGACAGTTGTTTCGATAAGCTTATTTATCGTTTATAATAACATACAACGAATAAGTATGTTCTTTGAGATTTAATGATAGATAAAAATTTGACAAAGATAAGTAGGTTAGTAATAAAATTGTAATTAACTGTTTTTTTTTAATTAATTTGATTTCAATTAAACCAAATGGTTCCACATCACTTCAAGCAAGAATTCGTACTTATTCAAAAAAGGAAGATTGATCAGAGGAGGATCAACGGTTTTGTTTTTGATGATTATTTGAAAGCTGTTGCTTTTGGTGATGCCCCTTTTGATCTGTTTAATCAAGATCTGATCAGTAGTTTTTCAGTTATCAATACGAAGTATAAAACAAAGTTGCTTCTCGCTTTCTGTTTGACGCTATGTATGCTTAGATCTTTTAAATTATGCAAAGGATTTTGATGTCTTTAGGGTGGGTCGCTGACCTTGCATTGCATATTTTTTGTAAGTAAGTATAGATATGATCTCGAGGTGGCCGAGGAGTTTTTGAGTTATTTATCATGCTAATACACTCGAGAGCAATGAATCCGGGTCACTCAAAGAATCCAAAAAATCTCGGAAAGTAAGAATGCTAGGTTAATGCAATAAAATGTATTTAATAGACAATTTAATACTCCTTAAATGAAAGTTAAAAAAATATGAGTCACCATACATTTTATTTACACAAAATTACATAAAGAAAAAAAACTGCTGATCTCTCCTTAAAACAAAAATAGGAAACATGAAATTTTTGAACTTTATGACGATTTTCTTGAATTTCAATACTTCGTATTACCTCCTCGTGCTTCCATTACTGCGTTTACGCGGTTTGGCATGCTGTACACCAAGTTCCTTATACGATTTTGGGGAATATTCTCCCATTCCTCTGTGAGAGCAATTTTGAGCTCAGGAAGCGTGATTGGGGGAGGGTTTCGTTGTTTTACGCATCTCCCTAGCTCGTCCCAAGCATGCTCGATCGGGTTGATATCCGGGCTGCGCGCTGGCCACTCCATACAAGTAATGTTCATCTCTTGAAGGTAGTCATTCACAATCCTACCTGTATGAGGTCGGGCATTGTCATTCATAAATATAGCATCCTCACCCGAATTGACCATAAATGGACCAACGTGTTCGTTGAGGATTTCTTCCACATATCTTACGCTAGTTAAAGAGCCGCTTTCTATGATCACCAGCTCTGTGCGACTTTCAGAGGAAATAAAAAAAACCACGTAAATTGGAGTATTGAAGATTGGTCGAAACTTATGTTCTCCGACGAATCAAAATTTATGCTCTGAAAGCACGATGGAAGACACAGAGTGTATAGAAGACCAGGGGAAAGATTCAAGCAAGCATGCATCGAAGAAAAAGTAGCCTACGGTGGTGGGTCTGTACTTGTGTGGGCCGGAATTTCCTCTCGAAAGTCGCACAGAGCTGGTGATCATAGAAAACGGCTCTTTAACTAGCGTAAGATATGTGGAAGAAATCCTCAACGAACACGTTGGTCCATTTATGGTCAATTTGGGTGAGGATGCTATATTTATGCATGACAATGCCCTACCTCATACAGGTAGGATTGTGAATGACTACCTTCAAGAGATGAACATTACTTGTATGGAGTGGCCAGCGCGCAGCCCGGATATCAACCCGATCGAGCATGCTTGGGACGAGCTAGGGAGATGCGTAAAACAATGAAACCCTCCCCCAATCACGCTTCCTGAGCTCAAAATTGCTCTCACAGAGGAATGGGAGAATATTCCCCAAAATCGTATAAGGAACTTGGTGTACAGCATGCCAAACCGCGTAAACGCAGTAATGGAAGCACGAGGAGGTAATACGAAGTATTGAAATTCAAGAAAATCGTCATAAAGTTCAACAATTTCATGTTTCCTATTTTTGTTTTAAGGAGAGATCAGCAGTTTTTTTTCTTTATGTAATTTTGTGTAAATAAAATGTATGGTGACTCATATTTTTTTAACTTTCATTTAAGGAGTATTAAATTGTCTATTAAATACAATTTATTGCATTAACCAAGCATTCTTACTTTCCGAGATTTTTTGGATTCTTTGAGTGACCCGGATTCATTGCTCTCGAGTGTATTATAAATTAAGAAGTTTGAATGGATGGATGTTTGTTACATCCTCACGGCAAAATTACTGAACGGATTGATATCACTACATAGTATAAAACAAAGTCGCTTTTTTATCCCTATTTCCCTATGTCCCTTTGACTGCTTAAATCTTTAAAACTACGCAATGGATTTTGATGCGGTTTTTTTCAATAGATCGAGTAATTCAAGAGGAAGGTTTACCGTAAAACCGTGCGAAGCCGGGGCGGGTTGCTAGTTTTGAATAAGCGAAGTTCTGGAATAAGACATAATTTTATTTTCATTAATTTTATGCGGCCCGCCCGAGGCATGCTTCTGAGTAATGCGTGAAATTTATAGATAGTCGATTATTAAGTTTTGTAAAAAAAACAAATTATTAGTGTCAATCTAACCCCTAAAGTCCCACGACGACCCACTGTCTATAACCTCGACGACCCACTGTCTAGACTGAATGGCTCAAAATGTGTCAATCCAAATAGGTTATGGTAACGAATAGCTCTCGCTTCGGTCACAAATCCAAAACAATGGCAAAGGGAACACGTGGTCTCAACATGTCGCGATGTACTATTTACCCCACATATCCGGAAGTAGCCGATTTGTCACCATTTAAAGATTTTACATGGTTAAAGTAGGCACTGCATTTTTTAATATTGTAAGGGTATTAATAATAAATTAATATAGGTATAGGTACAAAATATAATAAAAAAAAACATCTATCACTACATAGTTTAAAACAAAGTCGCTTTTTCTGTCCCTATGTCCTTATGTCCCTTTGAATGCTTAAATCTTTAAAACTACGCAACGGATTTTGATGCGGTTTTTTTTAATAGATAGAGTGATTCAAGAGAAAGGTTTATATACTTATAATAAAACCGTGCGAAGCCGGGGCGGGTCGCTAGTGTATTTATAAAATGTATTAATTAAACCTTAGTTCATTATTTCATTCAAGAAACAGTGTTATTTTGCAGTCAATTTCTTTACTACTTTATCTCCGTAGTACAGAGTTGCGCTAAGTCAAAACAAATCAATTTGCCACAGTTCTAGTAGAATAGCTGGCTCAATTTATTCCGGTAGGTCCTACTTAATCAACTTAAAGACCTTGCTCAGAGCTGCAGTACCTCAATGACAGTTGTTTTTATTAATTTAGAATGCAAACATTAATTATTACGTGACATGAAGTATTACATTACATTACATTTAAATTCCCTAACAAAGACGTTATATCTGCAACCAATGACGAATACCAAAATAGGTACGATAGAATTCTAAAATCAGAGAAGCCGTTTTTACTATGACATTATAAATATTTAAATAATATGACCAAAACTATGTAAGTAAACTTGAAAACGGAGTGAAACGAGGCATTAATTTACGCAATATATGACGAAACGATGTAATTTTTTTCTAACCAAGACACAAAAACTGTGCGAATAAATGTGAATTAAACTTCAGCTTATTTCGCAAACTAAGACGCACGTTGTAGTACCTATAAGATTCAGCTAACCTCACTCGGATTTTTAATAACCAGCTGTCCAATTATTAACCCATTTATTTCCGATTATATCAAAGGAATATTTACAAATTAATTAATTAAAAGTCACAAGTAAATACAAAATAATTAAGTAATGGTAATATATACAATTATAAATAATTAAGTTGTCAATTTAAAGTGGATTTAATAGTGCGATATTTTCATTGATATAGCCATACATTTAATTATAAATGGGACAGTCCAGATGCGACAAACACTAATGAACGGCCAAAATGGTTTTGTTACCTCACCTTACACTAACGAATAAGGTAGGTATATTCGTTAGTGTATAAGTGTAGTAGTGGAAGTAGTACACCTGAATTGCTTCACAAATTCCAGCTTTTTTCCAGATGTAGAAATAAACCAGCTATCTCTACCTCGCTACAATTCATCAGATAATGTTCACTATCGTGTCCTCAGGATGACCTCGGGAAGATTCCGTCTAACCGCACCATTATCCGATCATCTGGTGATTTCTCGCATTACTACAAATGTCAGTGTCATTGAGTTTGTTTTATTTAGCCATGAAGTAAATGACGCACATAACGATGATGAGAAATGATGCCAAGAGGCCCCGAGAAGAGTTGTATTTGAGGCCAAGATCCACTTTCAACTCATTTGAGTTGCTCATTTGAGCTTTAATTCCCTTGATTTTACAGAGCTCTTGAGCATGTCAGAAAAATTAAATAAAAATAATAATGCTGGACTATCCACACAGCATTATCTAAGCAGAGCGGCCGCGCTGGGCGAAGATCGGCATAATGTGACTCAAGATTTTGCGGGTTCGATTCCCGCCTTGGAACAATTGTTATCTGCAAATATTTTTTCCAGTATTCTCGGTGTTTTCTCCATCATTATTCTTCTCACAATTGTTTTGGTTGCTTGGAAGAAATCGCTTTAAGCGATAAGGCCGCCAATTCCATTGCTTATCTCTGTTAGAATATTTAAATAAGTACTTCCTGTTTTATAAGCGATGTATTAAAAGTATTATCTATCTAATCTATCCATCTTTTCTATGTATTATAAAAATACCTGTCTCTGTACCGTGTCTAGTACCTACCTATAACACAAGTCCTGCTTAGCTTGGGTCTTGTTGATGCCATGTGGATTGTCCTGCATTATTCATTTTATAATAATTATTTCTAGTGAATTCGGCCCTGACAATTTAGTAAAACATCGTTAAATGTGTGCTAGAGCATAATGAGTAAAAATAGCAAATCGACAGTCGAGTTGCTGAAAGATTTATTAAAGGCGTTGTAAATTCAGAGGACCTACTCGGAAAACGCATATAGCTTTAAAACTTTGTCTGGTCCATTTTCGTGCAAAACATTATCATAAGTAACATGCTATAAGATAGCAGTTGCACGTAAACAAATCATAAACTACGGTTTTCGTTTTTGAGTCCTTTCTTAGGGGCCCCGACAAAGATTCATAAGAGTTTGAGAGAAAATAAATAGCTAGGTAAAAATTTTTAACTACTAGATGGAACAAATTTGATGCAAAAGGTATAAGCGTACTTTGTGCCCAAAAGTACCCCAAAGTGTGAATAGAAAACTACTAGAGTTTCTCAAAATTTTGAAATATGTAAGCAACTAGATCCCTCCTTACCATTTGGTGTATTTTTCGAAACGATGATAAAAGACCAACTCAAAAGGTCGCACGTAAAGAGTTAAAAAGAATATCTTTATTTTAACATAAGATACTACCTAAAGATCTTTACATACTTAAAGATCAGCTAATATAAAATTAACACAAGAACAAAAAACTGTTAGCAAAAAATGGTAACAAAAGGGCCTAGCACAATGCTACGACAGTTATAATTTTGCTACTTGGGCCGCTTATGGCCGGCGGCGAATGACATTTTTTTTGGTCCACAGTTGAACAAGACGGTTAAAGGTTAATTAATAAATACTCACCAAATTCCAGTTTCTAAAACTAAGTCGACAGTCTCTGGGATCTCTAACCGGAAACCTGAAATTGAATGAAAAAAGGTGATTATACAACATAAAAAGATTTTTGCAATTGTTCCTCAAAACTTCGAAAAACTAATTAAATAAAAATATTTTTTTAAAAGTTTTTCGGTACAAATATCAATACATCTGGATCATCACACTAATAGTATAAACGCGAAAGTATGGATGAATGTTTGTTACCTCTTCACCCCAAAGCTAATGAACGGATCGGCCCGAAATTTTAAATAGACGTCGTTCTGGGACTGTCATAAAACATAACATAGGTACTTTCTTTCATGTGAAACCGCAGAAAATACCAACGCATTTTTAATGATAAATATCAGTCAGATCTAGAACAAATTTTAATTAAAAAGACACCCTAAGCAGGTATTTAATAGATTAATTTATTTATTAGAAAGGAGTTTAGTCAAATTGACTCTGTCACTCACAGGCAGTATTTAATAGATGAAAAATATGTTTGTAACTATTGAATATTTTATGCATAAATGTCTACTTGTTCATGTTCAACAAGTAGGTCACATGTATGAAAGGGCCTCCCAAGAGGAGAGGGGTTTTGCCCACAGCTGGGATGGCGTATTGTTAATCGCAGTGGAGCTGTTGAAATAGAAGGTATTTTACATATTTTAATAAAGTACCTAACACCCAGACGCGGAACAAAAATCATGTAAACATTTTCCTGCTAAGGGAATCCAACCCGCAACCTCCTGCGTCGCAGACAGATCTTCGCCAGTTGCTGAGGTCGTCTAAATGAAATAAACAAGCAATTTTCAGAAACTACATAATGTAGTTCGCTTTGCAGTTTGCTAAACAATTTAAGTCAGGCACTCACCATCTGATAATATCCTTTGTATAACACTAGCCATATCTTTTACTTCCGCGGCGTAGAAGTTGTCACCTGTGTATGGGGCTATTCCTAAATCTGTGTCAATGTATAGGAAAATCATTACGTATTTATTACATACGTTATCAAACCTATGACGATATTCCGCGATTAAAAAATGTCAGCCATCTGGGATTTCAAGATGGACATCTTTTTCGTACTCTACGGCAGAGTGATTACGCTATTCTCAATGGACGTATTGACTGCTGCCGCTGACGCGTTGACGACTGTCGTCGACACGTGGCGACGGCTGAAGTAGCCTCTGCCGTTCCAACTTGCCGTTCGTGTGTAAGAACTCTAATGTGAATGAATATGAAGTGACCAAAGCGGATTCCTACGTTTCGTCATCGTTTTTGCCTAAATCTTGTCCTTAAAACTTCTTCATCAACTGAAATAGTATTGTTTGTATCAAATTTATACGGGAATGATATGCTAGCCCATCGTTCTATTTACTGCAAAAAACACTAATTTAGTTCATTCAAGGGCATCTATTTCGGCTGGGACTGGCAATTGTCCTTCGATGGATAATTTATTTGCAATTGGATGGATAGGAATCGTGAAGGCCATCAATAGGGCTTTCCTATGTCAAATATTGGATGGAAGATTTCACGTCTTCACTCTGCGGGTTCGAGATACCTAGTCGAAAACGATATCCATTATGAGGGGTGTACAGTCACACATCGCTGCACAGTGATTAGGTACGGTAAAATCTCCCATCCAACATTTGACAATATTTGAAGGATACCAAACTATACTATTTCAGTTGATGAAGGAGTTTTAAGGACAAGATTTAGGCAAAAACGATAATGTTTATTCACTTTCACCATCCAGCCATAAAAATTGTGCAGGTAATTCAATTTGTCTCATCCATGGAATCAGTATGTTTAATACCCACTGTGCGATTACGCTAAAACCGCCCATCCAAATTGTCATTCTTGAGCCATTTCAATGGCCATCGCACGCGTCCTTTCCATACTGTTTCAAATTACGAAGGCCATTAAAAGGGCTTTCATATGTCAATTTTGTATGGGTGGTTTTAGCGGAATCGCACAGCCGGCCTAACATCCATGGATCCATTGAGAATAACATAATTAAATCACTCTGCTGCTCGCTTCACTCGCCATGTTTATTGCTTCCTAAGACTGTGTCCCCAGTAGGCAAAATGTGAGCGGCCGACTGAGTGAGCCGCAAATTTGTGGCGAACTGAAACTCTAGTTAGCAAACTTAGATCAGTTTGCGTGCTTATCGCAAGCACTGGAACCTGCGAATCGGCCGCTTACTGAGACAGTCGGCGCTGCAAACTGCGTACAGTGAGCGCAAACTAGCAAACTGTGGACACTCAATTTAAAATATATGGAAGGGCGTACGGAACTGATACGCCGCAAATTCAGTCGGCTGCTCACAGTTTGTCTACTGGGGACACAGCCTAATAACTCTAAAAATCGCTACTACTACTCTAAAAATAGTTTTTAAAAAGGATACAAGTCAACATATCGTGCAAACTCTGCGGGATGTCGGGCGGCGCGGCGGCGCGGGGCGGCGCCACCGCTCTCAGTGTGTACGCGCGCACGTATTCCTTACGCACGTCGTGGAAGCGGGCGTAGTACGTCGGTAGGACTATGTCTTTACTGCACGCTTCTGGGTGGAGGCATTGTCTGGAAACAGATACATTTAGATCACTTGTTTGTTTTATTTTACAACCAGATGCGCCCCGCGGCTTCGCTCGCGAGCCAGAGTTTTTTTCCATGCAAATTTCAGAAATTTATTACACATCCCCTAGGGGTTATTTTGTAAAAATAAAAAACACGTATTGAATTATTTATTTGATACTTTATTTATACCGAGTTTTGAGTAAATCGAACCAAGGAAATATAATTTTCCATACAAACTTGACCATCCTATTGAACCCCCTCAGAGGTAAATTTTTGAAAAAAATATTATTCTATGTCTTATTATTCTAGATCCTAAACTATCTACGTACCAAATTTCATCTAAGTAACTTAATTACGGAGATTACTTATAACAAACAATCACACAGACTTTCCCATTTATTATAATAGTAAGACTAGCAGCGCCTGGCGGTGTCACCCGCGGTAATTCCCGAACCCGTGGGAATTCCGAGATAAAATATAGCCTATGTGTTACTCCAAACTATATTCCATCTCTGAGCAAAATTTCATCCAGATCCGTTCAGTAGTTTTTTGCCTGAAAGAGTAACAAACATCCATCCATCCATGCTTACAAACTTTCGCGTTTATAATATTAGTAGGAAAAATAAATAAAGAATGCTGCCCAAGCTAAGTAGAAAATATCCATAGTTACATATAAACTTTAAGTTTAAAACATTTAAGTACTTTTTTAAGTTTAAAACATTTAAGTTTAAAACATTTAAGTACTTTTTTAAGTTTAAAACATTTAAGTACTTATTAGCTAGTACCTAAGGATTAGTAATTTACTTACATAACTTAACTAACAGGATGTCCGATCATTAGATTATTTAAATTCCCCTTCTATTGAAATGGGAACGAAAAGCCAAAATTGACTTTTAAACTCTCGCTTATCCATATTCCGATTTTAAACTACATAATGTATGAAGCGATCGAATCTGGGTTTGTTTCCATTGACGACGTTACGATATTTGTGATTTCGTTATACCTGGGCCCGAATTCCACTAAATAAATCGCTTCACCATTGCAGTAGTATCGTGTCAAAATTACTCCTTTTGGTATTCTACTAGCACAAACTTTTTGAGGTTCGTTCATAGCTGTGACGATTACGTTTATAACTAACAATTTGACATTCTAATAATGAAAGTATCTTCAAGCTCAAAAAATAGTAGAATACCAAATGCAAAAACGTCAATTTAGCTATAGTACGACGCTATTGAGACCTTAGTTTTGAAATTAGTGGAATTTGGTCCCTGGATACCACACACAATCGTTGATTTACCATCATCCACGAGCAGATCGGGCGGCTGTACCTCGTGCCGCACGTGCCGTGCGACACCAACTAGTGGATATGTTTTATGTGTATTTATGAGCCTGTAAAATGTATCCTGAATAAATTGATTTGGATTAGATTTTGTTTTTTTTTTGATAGCCGCCCGTTTTTTGCCCTAAGACGCAATTTTAACGACCTTAGTGGCACAGCGGTTGAGGATCCGCCTAAGACGCAGGAGGTTGTGGGTTCAATTTCCGCCCTGGGACATGTTTGTCCGATATGCAGATATTTGTCTTGTGTGAACTGGGTGTTCTCTATGTATTATAATATTATATATTAATATGTATTATTTTATAACACTTATCGAGTCCCTTATCCAGCTCTGCTTAGCTTGGGGCTAGATAATGTTATTTTAGTGATAAGTCCTGCACTTTGTGTCTTTCTGTTTGTATTATTTTTGGTTGAATTCTGTTTTTTGTGCCAAATGAATAAATCCCACTATAACTACGAGTATGTCTCTATATCTCACGATAGATGTGATTTTATCTGGTTCTCGCATGCACAGCACAATGGAAACCATTCCGTGCTCGCGACACCGGATGTATCGATTGGTATCGCACTAAATACTTTAAATAATACTTTAAAACGTAACTTAATTTGAGCAACAAAAACGATTTTTAAATTAATTTCATTGCATAAATATCTACCCAACATTGAGCTACCTCTAGACTGTTTGTAACCGTCTGTAGTTAGCTCAATTGCTTAAACTAGTTTGAATTTCTTTATATTTCTTTATTAGAATTTTCTTTGTAACTAATGGTTTATGGATTTTAGCTGCAGTTACTGCTTTGCTGTCTTGTCAACTTTTAGGTACAAGTCAGCGGTACTACAAACAATTAAGCTAACGGCAGCAAACAGTCTAGAAATAGCTCAACTGATCATTTCAATATTAGTCGGAAGCGTCCCCAAAACACTGGCTGCATTTACCTTTTTTTTGGATATACCATTTTTTTGATGATAATTCACACAGCATCATCTAGCCCCATGGTAAGCATAGCTTGTATTATGGGTACTAGAGGACAGATATACTTAATATACAAAAAAAAATATTATGCATTTAATTTGTTTCTATTTCTTGATTGTAATTTTCGTTTCTAACTACCTTTTGAACGAAAACAAACAAATCTTGGTATTTAGCAAAGCAAACTCGTATGTAGGTACTAGTTTCTCTAATATAATTACCTAAGGGGGGGCTGTCCGTCCGTCACCAGCCGGAAGAGGGGGGAGTGAGGGTCCACTTGTAGAGATCTTACGAAGTCGTCAAACTGAAACATACAAACACAAAGTTAATCATAATAAATAAATAATGCTGGTTAGTACACACCATAGTAATCAGAAAAAAACATATTTGTCATAATTCTGTGGTACACACAGTATCCCCATTCCCCAATGTAGCCCCAAGTTAAGCAGAGCTAGTGTTATGAGTAGCTACTAGATAACTGATGAAAGAGACCCCGAGACGGGGTTTATTAATAGTTCGAGGGGGACGACATAAGTTACTTTCACCCGAGGTAAACACTGTGCTTTTCATTACGAATTTAAATTAAAAACATGAGAAAACAAATTAATCAAATTGCCGCAAATTTTTTGTTATTAATTAGTCCATCTAGGACAGGCGAAAGCCATACTACCTTGTCTTGCGTATTTTTTTAATTCAGTGAATTGTTGCTAAGACGAATTTTTTTTTAGCGTCAGCATTTATTCTGCCACTATCATGGTTCAATAGTAACGTTATAGCTGTCAGTTGAAAACGATTCTCCCTAGGGCGGAAATGTATCACTTTCAACCCGCTCTTCAGGCGTGTTCAGACCTACTTTCCGAGTATGAGTAATGAAAAATATTAATTTTATTAACATGGATAGATATTTTTTTATTTTGTATAGATTTTTTATTCAAAGAAACATAATAATCGGGTACATATTGTGTTAAAAATAAATAATAAAAAAGTGATCTATGGCGAATTTTCTTTTAGATTCAGCATTTATTCTGCCATTATCATGGTTTAGTAGTAACGTTATAGCTGTCAGTTGAAAACGATTCTCCCTAGGGCGGAAAAGTATCACTTTCAACCCGCTCTTCAGGCATGTTCAGAACTACTTTCCGAGTATGAGTAATGAAAAGTATATTTACGATATATTCTTATTCTTGCTTTAAATAAATTTAAGTTGGTTTATAGTTATTTAAAAACGCCAAATTATTTTTAAAAGCTGTCCCGAGCAATTACATCGTACGAAGTTCTCCTGCCTTCAATACTTGTAGGACCAAAGTACAAGGAAGCACTCGCTTAATGACCTTTACTTGAATGTTTTGTATTTGTACTTCTAATAAAGATAATTAGTTAAATGTCTATCAAAACAATATTTGACGACGCAATCATCGCTATTGACGTAACTAACCTTCGACATAACCATTGAATTTTAACTCTTCCGTTATTTAAACTAATTGTTTAAATAACGGAAGAGTTTAAATTCAATTTTTGTTTGATCAATTTAGTAACGAACCGATCGACGGAAAGATGTTCATTATTGTAAAGCTTTTAATGCAAGGTGTCAGAAGTTTGGATATAAATTAGCTGAGGTCAGAGGCCAAGATTGGAGAATCTACAGATTGTAAGAGCCTGCTAAGTTTTACCGTGACTTCAGAGGCCTTTGCATGAGTTTTTCATAGCTTGCGGAAACTATTTTAGTTTTCTTTTCCCTCCATACATTTAGCAGCTGGCGGTTGGTGCTTTTACTGATTTTTTTTTGCTAGCCTGTACTTTCCCACTGCTGAGCAAAGGCCTCCCTTCCTTCCTTCCACACTTCTCTGTTTTGCGCCACTGGTGTTAATTCTTTTGAGTGTGCGTCTAATTCGTCTTTCCATCGACGCTTTGGTCTGCCACGAGGTCGTTTCTAGTCTTTGGGAATCCATTCTGTGATGGATTTCGCCCGCGACTCATATGACCTGCGGCTTTTACTGTTAGAAATTATTTTCCATAACGATGTATAACCGTTTCATACGAAGTTGACAATGTTATTTTTGAATGGTTTTGAGTTATTTGTTGCATTTTGCCGGCAACCTCGATATGTCAGCGGTAAACTTAAAGAAAACTTTTATAGTTTTGGTAATATGGAAGTCATACAAGTAAAAGAAAATAGCTGCAAAAATTGATGAAAATTAGAATAAATTTTATGGGACACTATGCCTACGATTACTTAAATTTTGTTTTGGTTACATCTTACCATGGTTGTTGCCCAAATACTAAAATTTACTTCAAGACCAAATGAGAGACCAAATGAGTTTCTGACACTCATTTCGAGGTTAGAAGTAGGTACCTAATGAGACAGCAACAGCAAGCAACCCTTTCGCAATTCAACCTGCTTTGGTCTAAATATGATCTTCAACATTATTCCCATCGAGTCCCATCAATTTCCCATTCCCTCGGAAGCGTCAGACATACCGTCAGACAGGGAACCTGTTCTAACTGTACGCGGGTTCGATGCCCGAGGGTAACGCCATGCGTTTACTCTTAACTGTCCCTCACAGTTACTTAATGTGGGTAGACTTCTGATGTATGCTTTGTAGACGTTTGTACCGTGATCTTTTAGATTACCAGATCTTTATTAACAAGAATAGCAATCAAAGAATAGAGAAATAATGATGGACAATTCAAACAGCATCATCTATCTTCAAGCTAAACTCCCTACGCAAAAGTCGCAAAACGCAAGAGGAAACTGTGTGTAAGATGGCATGAGTCCTCATTCAAAATGTTCCGTAAACAATTATCGCAAAATATTTCGTTGTTAATAAAGTTCTTTATTTATTATCGCAAAATCTCAGGATGCGGAAACGTGATTGAAATCGCAGGCAGTGTGTAAGATGGTACGCGTCGTCGTAACAAATATCGCAACAAATCGCGCGAAACAAGATGTGCTTCAAAATCGCATCAACTCGGGCTTTGACTAATCTAAGTTTACTTTCCAGGGTTCAGGCATTCCTAAAAAAACAAGGTTCGCCAATTGGCGAACATTGTTTTTTGGATCTATGGATTACTCGCAATTGCGAGTGATCCATAGATTTTTTCCCCTAAAATACCGTCAGTTCCGTCAAGGGAGGCTCCCTTGACGGAACTGACGGTATTTTAGGGGAAAAAATAATCTACAATCTACCTAATCTACATTTCTTTACCCTGGAATGGGCGTCACACTTAAAGTAAAGTAAATTGAAAAATGTTTGTTTGCCCTTTGAGATTTTTTAAGTGACCTAGGTTTCCGAAAGTTGTCATTGCGTAATTATATGAAAAAAAATTAAAGCTTCAAATAGTGACTCTGGGAGAATATTGAATATTAATATAATATTGTACTTACTATTGAATAGTAAGTAATATACCCATTAAATTATCTGTCATTAGCAAAAGTTAAAAGAAAAACTTATTTAGACAAGCATAATTATTTAACATACTTACAAAAACTGAATATAATTGCTGCATATTTAGCATTGGGAAGGTCGCAGTAACTTGTTCTCAGACAGAGAGTAAGTCCTTCACAAGTTCGCGGTTATTGCGGTAAAAATTAATTTAATAAATTAGGTAGGTACTCAATTTATAAAGATCTTAACAAACTTCTCATAGACTCCACAGGTGCTGGCTTCTATTTATTTCAACGAATGAGCATTGTCATTCCTCGTTGTAATGCTGCCAGCATTCTAGGCACTGCCTTCTAGTAAGTCCTTTGATTTTAAAGAGTTTGTTATAATTGTAAAAACGGTCTGTAATTTGTCTTTTTCTTACTGTTTCAATAAATAAATCCTTAAAGCTTAAAATAAGAAAAAAAGGTAGCTACTAAAAATTTAACTTTTTTAATGCGAATGTTGAGATGGATGTGTGGCATGACAAGGATGAATAAGATAAGGAACGAATTGGTAAATCAGAGGAAGTTTGAAAGTAGCGCCAGTGACGGAAAAGATGAGGAGTAACAGACTAGCATGGTATGGATGGGCATGTTATGCGGAGAGGAAGGTCTGTAACGAAAAGAGTGATTGATTTGAATGTGGAGTGATATAGGTAAGGGGAGAGGAAGACCGAAGAAAAGATGGATGGATTGTGTGAAAGATTATATGGTTAAGAAAGGTGTTAATACGAAGATGATGGGTAACAGAGGAGAATGGCAGAAAAAAACATGTTATGCCGACCCCATAGCGTTGAATAAGATCCGGGAGAAGAAGACTAAAATTTTACTTTTAAAATAAATAAAACCATTCACATGCCGAAAGTTGCTGCGCGAAACCGGACGATGTGAAAGCGAATGATCCAGTTTTCGGCCCCATACCTTCTCGTTATCATTATAACTGTAACTTTTATCTGGCAACGTTTTCCTGGCTGCAGAGCAGGAATTATTGACTTTTGTTCAAAATTGCATTTAATTGCCAATTATTTTAACATCGGGGCATCCGATACGTCGTTTCTCTACAAAAACCAAAGATTGATAATGTAGTTCACAAACATAGAATGCATATAAGAACCCGTGAAAAGAGCAATATAAATTAACGAAGTTGTTGTGTTTTATCACTACGTACATAGTATAAAACTAACTCGCTTTCTCTGTCCCTATGTCCCTATGTATGCTTAAATCTTTAAAACTACGCAACGGATTTTGATGCGGTTTTTTAATAGATAGGGTTTTTTAATCAAGAGGAAGGTTTATACGTATAATAGAACCGTGCAAAGCCGGGGCGGGTCGCTAGTTTTGTAATCAAAAACTATAAACCAACTTAAATTTAAATAAACCAAAAAATAGTTTTGACGAAGTACTGGAGCAAAACATCCTTTTGCAGAGATCAGATCCTCTGAGACAGGAGATGAATCACGAACGTATGTAAAGTATAATTAGTATACTTCCAGTGCTGCCAGCCAGGTTGTGTCTTGATCCAGTAGTTCATCCATTTCTGTTCATCCTTGAGTCTCTTTCACCCCGTTTTACTTAAGATAACTAGTTGACTCCCTCGCTATTTCATTCGCGTGTAATTAATACGTCATTGACCCCATTTTAACTACCTTAGAATACGAATTTCCATAAATCTGAATCAAAATCTAAAAGTTCTTAGCTGTATATACAATAGCAATATAAGGTCCAAATCGGTTTAAAGTGTGGCGTAGAACAAACAACCTTAGGTAAACTAAGATTTTTGAAAGTTCTAGTTTGGATGTGAATGAATAGATATTAGAAGCAATAAACTAGTGTATTAATAATGCTCTAGATTGTCCTCGCTAGTGACAAGATCATCGCAATTAAATAGTAATCAGACTACGGCTGTGATTAAACACAGATCATTAGGTCAGTCTTAATGGTTGTTTAGAATCGTAGTCCGTGTATTAAGTGCAGTTGATGGTCAGGGCTGTTTTACATGAAACGTGCTTGAAATTAATACAGGGAAATATTTTTTATATACAATACTATAAGTATCTGTCCGCGTCTTCGCATGCTTTATTTCTATGGAAATGTTTAAATGTTATTTATGCCGCATGGGTTATTTATGTCGCATAACTGATTTAAGGGAAGGTTGCTATGAATGGACCACATAACTTTAGGATATCTCAAAAAATATGAGTGATACAAATACATAAATAAATACAAATCACAATCAATATTTATCATAAAATTGATAAATATTGATTGTGATGACATTGATTGTGATAAAATGAAAAGAAATCTTAGTACCTACCTTTATTGGGATGAAAAGTAAAAAGTAAAGTAAAAAAATAATGGCTGTTATTTTAATCGTTATAGTTGCAGAAAAACGTTCCAAGAATACCATCTATAACTTTTGGAGATATTCTGAAGGACATTCACAGATACCTACTGGAAGAATGTAGGTACCTACAGTCAGTAAAAATTATGGTGATTTTTCACAAACACTCTTTTTGATGCCAATCGATCATGTCTCTTCTGGATCAAAAGTCCCTTTTGGACCGACTAAGGGTCGAGAACTAGAAATTTCATAAATTGCGAAAAACTTCTTTCATACGTTACGGTAAGAGAGTAAAACGTCTTCATTGGCCAAATTGAAAACGCAGTCTAGAAAAAGAAATACACCAATTTTCAGGGACTAAACGATGTATTAATAAGCATTTTTTGCTGGACAATCTACAACATATTCTAGCCCCAAGCTAAGATTGTGTTATGGGTACTAGATGACTGATATAGGGTAGACCGAGGCGAATCGGATCAGTTTGACTTTGAAGTAAAAAAACAAGTACTTTTTTCAAAGAATCACAGTATTTATTAATTAGGCTTTAATCAATATCGTTTTTTATTATCATTTAACATATTAAATATTATTTAAAACGAACAATTTAATTTTTATAAAAATAAAACGTAACTATGAGAAATATCCGATTCGCCCCAAAATTGGGGGCGAATCGGATCTTACATTCATTGGTCATTAATATATAAAATTCTCACTGAATTGTGTTTACAATCATACTTAAAACTAGAATAAAACTTAATTCAGTCACTTCAATCAGTTATCGGTACATAAATCACAAGTTAACGGCCCTTTTGCACCATTTCTGTCAACACACTTTTCACTGGCCCTGCACTAGATGCAGTCTTCTATTGGCGGATGAACACATTTTTTTGAGTAAAAAATGTAATGGCAGTCTCTTCACCCAACCGAACTCATAATTTTAATACCAGGTGTAGCTTTATTCTTCTTTTTAATATTTATATTCCCCTTATTTTTCCCTTTTTCTTTAACTACAGATTTTTTTCATTTTAATATTTTGTGTTTTCTTAGCGTTTTTTATAAGGAGATTATCTTTACTTTGTGGTGATGTCAGGTGTAAAATGGGCTGCGTCAGTTTATGAGGTTTCTTTGATATGGTTGGGCTCTTTAACGGAGAGGAAATAATTTTTTCAATGGTGTCAGATGTAACATATTCACAGTCGGTTGCTCAATTTCAAAATGTCTTGTCTGAAGCATTTTTCGTATCTTCTTGAGACCACTGAGTTTGGTCAGTTTTTTTCTTACATCCAAATCATCTAAAACAATAAAACATGGATTATAAAGAAGAGAAAAGTAATTTAAAGACTGATCCGATTCGCCCCAAATGATCTGATCCGATTCGCCCCATATCAATGGATTCACAAAATGACTTTAGTCAGAATACCGTTTACAATTTACAGGAAACACGTAAGGTTTATCAAAATTAGATCCATACTGAATAACATTACACAAATACATTCACAATCCCATCAACTTTTTTACCCAAAATACAAGTTATCATTATTACGTACCTTACAATTGGTGCAAAAATGGCCGTGGTGTCACTTCTGCATGTCTCGCGAGCATCGCTGGTGCTGAAGTACGCGTGATATCGAAGTGTAACAAATAGCAACCGACGCAGGGAGAGGGGAAGCAGTCACGTGTAGCTGTAACTGCGTTCAGTGTAGAGCGGTTTTTTAAATTTTAATTTATATGTTATTTTGATCCGATTCGCCCTGTGATCCGATTCGCCTCGGTCTACCCTACTAAATGCAATTCATTGACAGAAAATTCACAGAATTGAACCCTCAACCACGTCGCACCTTCGCCCGCCTCTCCACATCGGTCATCAAAACGCAATACGCCTCTGAAATGCGACTCTATGATAAAAATAAACCTGTTGACGGATTTAAAAGCAGTTCCTATATGGCAAGTTATGGCAGGTTACCATTTATGGTGATATACGCGAGCTTAGAATAATGAGGTCATAAGCCCCGTCGGAAAAGGACTTCGATACGGTTCGGTGCTTCGCGGAATATGGATGTGTTTAGATAGGGGACTTAAACATGAGTTTATTAACTTAGCTGATCATTGTTTTTCTATTAATATTTATGATCTATGTACTAACGAGAAAAAAACAATTAAGGAATTGGAAAAAAAACAAAGATCATCTAATCTATTATTTTTTTTAGTATTTGATTTAATAATTAATAATATTATTTTATATTTTCCCATCAATTTGATGTTTTTCAAATAAACATAGGATTGCTATTGCTATTCAGGGAGGTAATGCTGCAAGCATTAGATGGGCACCTTTGCGCCGGGAATGGTCAGGGGCGGCTTATTTATTGACTAATTATAAATTTAATTGTATTATTTTTTATTTAAAATAACAAATTTATGTTCATTCTGAATTTATTTTACTATCGAGCCATAAATTACTAGTTAGTTACCATCAATAATGATTTATATTCGGGTCGTAGGTTAAAACTACTTTGATTATTTAACCTCTTATAAAAGTTATGTGAATATTTCATCGTTTCCATAGATAAAATAGCGAAATAATGATCAAATTGACAATTGACGAAAAAATTAGCGCATAAAAACATTAGCTGAATATAGAATAACATCTTCTATTTTTCGAAGTTGGTCAAAAGTAGGTACCGTCATATTTATATGTAACTTTGAGAGGTTGCGAAGATTTAAGATGAATAAGCGAAATCAAAATAGGATGGAACCTTTTCAAACTGAAACAAGCACATTCGTACATACCTATTATTGACATCCAAAATCCTGAGTTTGGTGGCATGAAAGTTTCCAGAAATAAGACGTAAAATAATTGAATGTTTATACAAAAACCAACAACTGAATTCAAATCACGCATCATTAAAATAACTCAAAAAATTCTGGTCAGATATTATCTCATCATATAAATTATATATAAGACCACGCGAGAAGCCCCAGTTTTTTAAATAAAAATGAATCATCAAAAGCAGTTCAAGTAGAAAAAAGTAATGTGACACATATTAAATGAATAATAATATAATTTTTATATTTATAATTTATTTTCTTTCTTTGTGTGGTAGGTTTAAGTATAATAAAGAGTTTTCTATTCTATTATATTCTATTAAGACACAGTCAAATTGAGAACCTCCTCCTTTGAAAACGGTTGAAAAGTATTTAGGTAACTAAGTACTTTGACAACACTTAAAATTAAAGTCGTCTTAATTACCCACCAAGTAACCAGATCTTAATCTACGTCAATCAAACTTAAAGCGAAGGGTTTTTACAAGTTTATTTGCGGAAAACCTTGGAATAACTTGTTTCCGCACAAACAAGATGCAATATTTTAATGTAGTCAAAGTACAATGCAAAGCAAAATCATTTATTAAGCTACGTAAAATTACATGTAGGCAATACTTTAAAACAACCTGTCATCGTTTCCTCCAACGGTTGCTTGGAAGGTATTGTTTTCAGCAATAATCAACATCAACCTATGATAGTATATAGCTGGACATAGGCCTCCCCTAACGAGCGCCATAGCGCCCTGTCTTCAGCTTGCCGCATCCAGCATCTGCCAGCAGTCTTACGCAGATCGTCATCCCAATGGCCGGAGGGCGTCCTATAACTACGTCTATTCTCAAGAACACGTTTAACCCAGCCGTTTGTCAGTTCTTCGCGAGATACCTATAATATACCTAATGTAATAAATATATATCAGTTATCTAGTAGGTACAAATAACACAAGCTTTGAGTAGCTTACTTTGGGGCTAGCCGGCCCACTGCCACTTTAGCTTGCTAATTCTTTGAGCTTTGTCGATAACTTCGGTTCTCTGTCGGATATATTCGTTAAGAATTCTACCCTTCAGAGAAACTCCGAGCATAGCTCTTTCCATAGGTAGCTCGCTGAGCGACTTTGAATTGATTGACCAGCCGTACCGTGAGTGTCCACGTCTCACTAATGACGTACCTACGGTAATTACTGGTAGGATGCAATGCTTGAAAACAGCATTTTTTTGCAAACCTGCATTTTTATTTGAGTCTGACATTTCGCGTGTTTGATGAATGTGAATTTACCAGACAGACTGTTTTATTTTATGTAACAACATTAGTCTATCATTTTTATATTTAAAACAGGAAAACGACTATTGGGTCAGTTTGTTATTAATAAAACATGTTGATGGTAAAAAAACGCAAAGTATGCAGCTACCTACATTATTCACCTAAATTATCTAGACCGGTTATGTTAGGTAGTCTAAATATACCTACCCTGAGGTTGCATAGTTACCAATACAAGCATTTTAATAACACTGATATAAGGGTGATTCTCCCGGGGTGGAAAAAATCATGTCCGGCTCGAAAAATCATACAAAAAGTATCCCTAGCCCTTTGATTTTTTTTATGATAATAGATTAGACAAAGATAATAGGGGAGGCCTTTTTTAGTTTTTTAATAATCTTATTTTAAATAAGTAAAAATAAATAAAATCCTTGGAAATTCTGACTTCCGTGGTGCGTCCGGACCTCATGTTCCTGTGTTAATAAATTTTTATATCATTTTCTGAAAACACTAGTACTAATTTACATAGGTTCACAATAACCCAGATAGTTACTTGCTTATTTGACGCTATTACTACGCAAAACTAAGCTTTATTTGACAAGTTACAACGAGATAACTTCGCGTCCGTCGTTTAGCTCTGATTCCCCTGGTGCGCACTAATTCATTCATAAATGCTGTACTTTAACATCTGCGTAAATTGTTGTTAGATCGAGAGAAACTATCAGTCACGCCCCATCAGTGGTGTGTACAACAAGTGTGTAAGTCTCCACGTCACTCTGTTATTTCAGTACGTAATCACTTTCCGTGGCTTGGTATCTAGAAATTGTGATTACCATGTTGACTATAAATTTGTTTATGCTAATCCTATTGTTTTATTAATGATGATAATTCATGCCTTTTGTGTTCCTAATTTCGACTGCATATTTCAATGTAAAATAAACCAGCAAATTAAGAAAATTTCTAAGATTTTGTTATATTTTTTGATTTCCGTGGTGTGATTTCCGTGGATTTTGCGGGTTCATTAACATCTCAATAATATTTTTTTACAGTTTTTATGATGTTTTTTAGGATTAAAGTTTATAATAAATACAAAATGAATAATTATAATATTTTTAATACAAAGATAAACATTGTTAGTGTGATTTTTGTAAAAAGTTACTTGTATTTACAGTAATGATTTGAAGGTGTTTTTGTAAAAACTGATTAAAACTACAAACGTCAAATAATTGGTCCTTAGCTTAATAATCTACTTACTACCGAAAACACATATTTTTATCGATAAACCAACCCATATTTGATTTTGGTGATATAAATTCTGATTTCCGTGGACACCATATTTTTAAAATTGAATAACTCCGTAACCATAAAGCCAATAAAGTTCCCTTCACTACCAAAAAATTCAAAATTAAATCTTTATTTAGAATATACTATCATGATGTGCAATTTCAACAAAAAAAAATGTGCCACAGAAGTCAGACAAAAAACGAGATTTCGTAGAATCACCCATAATTTTATTATTGGCACCTAATATGGATAAAGGTATGCATTGTTGAAAGTAGGTATGTTACTACCTAGACTCTGTAATACCCTACCTCTATCTATCTATCAATACAATACAAGCCAGACCTTCACGTGCAATTATTTAAGTCTAAGGTAAAAGAGCATATCTTGTCTCTGATCTATGCGGGTTTTTAAAAAAATATCTGATCGTCTGGTCGATGCGACGCGTGACCTGAGAGCTGGTGAGTATCTGGCTCAGCGCATCAGCATTGCCATACAGCGTGGTAATGCAGCTAGTGTCTTGGGGACGCCACGACTGGTATTGACATGGATCAATTGAGCTACCTGTAGACTGTTTTTACATAACATTACATTGCCCCAGACATTACCCAAGCGCAATGCATTTGTGCGTTTGTAGTTTTACTTTTTACTTTCACTTTTACTTTTTTTTATTATGAAATGTATCAATGGGATCAGATGCCAGATTATAAATATTTTTATGGTATATTTATCTCACGGGATAATTTCGAGCTGCTTCAGTTGACTAAAGACCCGAAAGAACTAGAAATTTGGCAACAAAGGAGTTAGGTATACTCCTGAGCGCAGTGAGGGTGATGATAAGAACGAGTTATAATGGATGATTTTAGCCCGACACCGTTCACTTCGATTGCGAGACAAAGAGAAAAACAATTCAAATTAGACGTTTTTCACGTTCACCTTCATTTAAATTTAAATTTGGAATGAAGATAAGTCTAGAGATTTAGCGCCAACACCATCTTCTATTTAAACTATTTAATAATACAATGCATCGCACGCATTCTACCGTGAAAGGTAGAATCATCCTTCTTATTAACACCCAGCAATCACCAAGAAGGCCCTTTCAGTTCCATTTTCAAAAAATTATTCAAGTCAAATGTACCTTAGTTTGTTCTTTGTTTAAGGAGCACCAAGGAGTCGAGTCTTTATGTAAGTATCATGACGAATGCCTTGTAGATAGGTACCTAATGGTTGTTGAATCCAGACAAAAATTACTTTGAATACATACCTAGACCATGAACTGGAATTTTACGCCCGATAAACTATGCCATTTATGGCGTAAGAAAAGTTTCATTAGAATGAAACTTTAAGACTTTAACTTTTTGAGGAAGAGAATTGATAAGTGATAACCAAAGATTCTACGGCTACGATCAACATCTTTGGTGATAAGATATTAAATAAATAATATTATGTTACCTGCTGTACAACTAAATCTAAGGGCTGTCCGGATTGCAGTTCGTCTGACGGCCGTCTCGTAGGTCGCACTGCATATTCCCGTTCTCCGATTATCTGAAACAATAAGAAAAATTCATAAGAAATACTTCGACGGCAAAAAACCTCTTGAATTGACAAAAAAATTTGAAGACAACCAGTATTGGTTTCAGTTGTAGTATTACCTATAATCATCATCAGCATGTTAGTCCACTGCTGGACATAGGTCTATGTCACAGGCTATGCGCTCAATAGGGGTATTAAGCGCATAGCGCCCTGTATTGCCTATACTACTTATAGACAATACACTCAAAACCCCGGAACGAATATTTGCAGTAGGTATAAACGTTTGTCCCTAGGCGGAATTCGAAACCGCAACCCCACCGCTGTAGACGGACCATCGCCCGATACGCCACATCAGTCGTCGCTCAATAGCTTTAGCCAATGGTAAGAAAGTTTTGAAGCAAAACTGTATAAGCTACTATGCGACCCGTGACCCGAGAGCTGGTGAGTATCTGGCTCAGCGCATCAGCATTGCCATACAGCGTGGTAATGCAGCCAGTGTCTTGGGGCGCTTCTGACTGGTATTGAAATGGATCAATTGAGCTAACTCTAGACTATTTGCAACCGTCTGCAGTTAGCTCAATGGTTTCAATTGTATACTAGTTGTAATTTTTTCTATTCCTTGCATGTAATTTTGGTTGTTAATAAAGTTTTTTTTTGTCTCACTAAACTACACATATTTTAATTATCTATTATTATACTTAATTGTTTTTGTATAAAAATATAATAGGTATTGTATTCTTGAATGATCTTTTGACTTCTATTGAAAACATATTTTTAAAATAATTATATTGTTATGCATTGTAATATTCAAATACCTATGCAAAAATGAATGCAATTGTGTGGAAGTTAATAAATTCAAAAACTCTTCAAAGACTACCTAGACCTTTTAGTATTCGCTTACGTTTTGTCAAAATATTTGTACTCGTCATAAGGACTACATAAGTAGATTAAGTTTATTTTAATCACTACAGAGTATAAAACAAAGTCACTTTCTCTGTCCCTATATCCCTATGTCCCTAGTCCCTTTGTATGCTTAAATCTTTAAAACTACGCAACGGTGTTTGATGCTGTTTTTTTTTATTGGTTGAGTGATTCAATAAGAAGGTTTATACGTTTAATAAAACCGTGCGAAGACGGGGCGCTAGTGTTTTATATAAATTAAAGTTTTCGAATGAATACTTGAGATTTGAAGCCTTTTAGTAGGAGTTAAGGTACGCCTATCTTAACAAGTAATTTCTCCCTAATTTTAACAAGTAATCAGTAGTAAAAAAATATTGAAAACTTTTTTCAGGTTTGGTTTTTACAAACTCCTACCTACCTAATTTGGTAGGTACTAGAATACTGAATAAGTGAAAAGAAAATCAATTAATGCTTTATTTCGCCCCGGCTTCGCATGGTTTTAATTACGTATAAAACTTCCTCTTGAATCACTCTTCTATCTATTAGAAATAACCGCATCAAAATCTGTTGCGTAGTTTTAAAGATTTAAGCATACATAATGAATGAACATATGAAGCATACATAGGGATATAGGGATATAGGGACTGGGACAGAGAAAGCAAGTTTGTTTTATACTATGTATGTAGTGATTTGGTGAGAATTTATAGGTTAAAAGACTAACCCAAAGAAATAAATTTACAAAGATTGAAATGAAACGGAATGAATGAAAACTTTATTCTACTTAAAAGTAACATACAATTAAAATGTTTTTTAAAATAATCATAGTACAAAAGGCGGCCATATTGCTGAGAGTGATTTCTGCCAGGCAACCTCCTAACAACCAACCTAGTTCCTTAGAAAACTTTAGTTCCAAGTTCTTACTAGATATCACGTTAACACTAGACAAAACAGAAAAGAACATTAGTTAAGTTATTAACCGTGCAAAGCCGACGGGCGAAGCTAAAGCTTCACTTAGCAACTTTTACCCGTTGCTTTAATGTAACTCTAGTATTTTATGTAAGAGTGACACTTAAGGTTAAGGACCTTTTAACATATGCATAAGAAAGAAAGTGGTCCCGCAATAATTTGGAAACATTTTTAAAGTAGCTATGTAGCTAGCCCCCGCCTTTTTCTTTTTTATATTGACTAGACTATATTATGTAGACTATTTTATAGACTAGCTATATCTATAGACTAGGTGATGATTTATCAAGGATCGAACAATTTATTAGTAACTTAAGCTTATGAATTATTATTATTAGTAATTATATTTTCTGATAATTATTATATCTTTGCCTACATCCTGCTTTTGCTATTATATTTCAGTCTAAATTTTAATCTTTAATCTGATTTACTTAGTTATGTTATTGGTTGTTTTGTTTAACCATGTCAATATACCTACATATATTCAATAAAATAATATATACATGTATATCCCCATCACACTAGTCGTGTAACTCTCTAATTAAAGCGACAACTAACACTCAAGTGATACCTCACTCAAACATAAATATATGAAAACTTTATGTTTATTACCTCTTTTATAGCGTTACAAACGCAAATTGTTCAATTCACCTACTTAAACCAAACCTATTATAGTTGCAGTTAAACCATACTGGACTTTATTCCAAGAAGGAACGGTTTGAATTGCTGTAACCGTCAATGTTCTTGTTTTTGATGGCATGTGGTTTCTTAAATATTACGGTTGGAAGCCACAAAATAGCGAGTTTGTCGTACGAGGTCGTTGAGGGTTAACTTTGCAATATACTTTGTGCTGAAATAGACCTTAAGGCCTATGTCCAGCAGTGGACTATTATAGGCTGGTGATGATGATGATGATGAGACCTTAAGGGGACAGGATACGGCCGAAAATCAGAACGATTCGAAACTTTGGTTGAATTTTAAAAAGTTTTGGTCTTATAGCAAAGCGTGTGGTTAGTAAAAGGAACCTACGGAATTATTGCGACCAGATCGTTCGAAGTTTAAAAAAATTACATCTATATCGATACATTATGACTGTTAAGTATAAATTGTAAGTATATATTTTTTTGCCATGAGTCCCACTTTTCCCAGAGTCAAACTCTTTTCATACTACTAAACTAGCTGACCAGCACGCGATTTCATTCGCGTGAACTTCAGTTATACCTACCCCATGGACCTCATTTAAGCTACCTACCTTAGAAAACGAATTACGAAAAATCGTCTATTACGTCCTAAAAGGAACATCCACGCAAAATTTCAGCTTCGTATCTTTTGTAGTTAAAGAGATCTCTCGATGAATCACTGTGTTCACTTTTATAAATATAGATTACTCACAAACTGTAAGTAGTCCGACTTATAGCTTTGAAAAAATGCGTGATATATCTATATGACATCTTTGCATATAAATCATTCTCCCATCTCACTCATCCCATACAAAAGAAAGAGACAAAAGCACTATCACAGGTCATCTGAAACTCCGTATCAATGAAATCATTGTTATTGTAACAAATCGCAAGGATACGTCACTGATTCCCAGTCGGCCCACACGGTTCTAATTTCAAACTGGGTCGTTCTGCGATCAGCCAATAGGAGAACAAAGGGATTAGGCATGCGCGGGAGTGAGCCAATCAGGTGGCTGGAATGATTAGGTAAACATAATGGCAGTTTATGATTGACTTTTAACCTGAGCTATGTTCGTAACAGTTTAAGAGTTATTTTTAGTAAATCGATGTTTGTCTTAGTTAACCTTAAACCTCTTAGGTTTTATTAGTACACTTATAATAATTTATTTTTTATATCATGCTCGGAGGGTTAATTAGTTTATAATAATTAACTAGCTGCCTCTCGCGGCTAGACTTGCTTTATAATTGATATAAGTAGCCAATGTTTTATTCCAGGGCTAGAACTACGGCTACTACTACTACTATTAAATTTCAGCCCGATTCATTCAGTAGTTTTTGCGTGAAAGAAAGACAAACAACTATACCAACTTTCGCGTTTATAATAATACTAGCGACCCGCCCCGGCTTCGCCCGGTTTTATTGTACGTATATAAACTTCCTCTTGAATGCTCAATCTATTAAAAAAACCGCATCAAAATCCGTTGCGTAGGTAGTTTTAAAGATTTAACCATATATAGGGTCATGGGGACAGAGAAAGCGACTTTGTTTTATACTATGTAGTGATATATAGGATAGGTAGAACTATATATACTTAACTATATATAAGCTCTGAAATATCGTTTTTATCCAACAACGTGCTTTGTACTAGAGGAGGCTTTGTAGCGAGGAAGGTACCTTCCTCGCAAGGTCGTATTGTTTTGTTAAATCTTGTGAACCGACAGACAGCACAATGACATGAGTAAATAATAAACAATAGACAAAAAATACCCAAACAAGAAACTTCAAGTCATTATGAGTACCAAAACTTGACGCTGAAAAAAACTACGCAAAAACTGGGTTTGAACTTTAATATTTTTGCTTTGTCGGGTTTTTTTTCATATTTTATTTTTAGATAATTTACTGGTATGTTTGTAAGAAGATATCTTATCACGGATACTTTATTTACAACGAAAATTACAATCAAGGAATGGAAAAATTACAACGATATCTAATTGTTTTTGTAATTATTGAACTCCAAAAAAATACAACTAGATAGGTACTTGGTTTTAATTTCTGTCATAAAATAATAGTTAATTCTATGATTTATTATTGTTCCGTTCATTTAAAAAAGATATATGTGATTATTTACTTAAAGTTCATTCAATTGTTTAATTTTTTAAGATTCATTGTAAGATCATGTAGCAATAAAGAATCTTGAATCTTGATTTATTTTCGAGTTAATTAGGTAGGTAAACAGAAACAAAAGTTATTATTTCAGTTAAGTAGAGAAAAAATAACATTTATTTTTAATGTAAGTAAACAAAGCTGCCCAACAGCAGTGCTTTACTACATAGTATAAAACAAAGTCGCTGTCTCTGTCCCCATGTATGCTTAAATCTTTAAAACTACGCAACGGATTTTGATGCGGTTTTTCTTAATAGATAGAGTGATTCAAGAGGAAGGTGAATACATATAATAAAACCGTGCGAAGCCGGGGTGGGTCGCTAGTACCTAATAAAAATAACTCTACGATTTCATAAACTATATTTTACCTCAACAAACGCTTATATGCAATTGTTCACGATTCAACAGTGTGTGTAGAATTTTTACTTCATTGTATGTAAAATAAAGGTCGTGACACACATTGCGTATGCGGCAGTCAAATGTCACCGACGACGATGACTGACGCATGCTAGGTTTACACTGCGGCAAAATTGGATGGAAAATAGCAGGTTAAATAACGACGATAATTGACGTCTGTTTTGACATTTACTATATCGATATATGAAGCTGACGTCACGTTATTCGAGCAAGTGTAGGTAGAGAAATTTTATAAATTCAGCACGTTTTTCTGGGGCCTTACTAATGCAACAAATCAGAGCAATCCTATATCGATATATATACTAAAAAATACAGTCAAAGAATAGAAACAAATTAAAACTAGTAATGATTTACAATTAAAACAATAGAGCTAACTAGATACTGTAGTAAACAATCTAGAGGTAGCTCAATTGATCTATATGAATACCCTCTTCAAGCCACTGCATTACCACGCTTTATGGCAATGCTGATGCGCTGCGTCAGATACTCACCAGCTCTCGGGTCACGCGTCGTCGCTCGCTTCGATCAGACGATCAGTTTTTTTTCAAATCCTTTTAATACCTATCTATACCCCACGGATCTAGTTTCTGTCTGCTTGATTTTTTGCGTCTAGGGTTTGAAGGGGCCGTTTTCACATTTCTAATATTATGTTAATTTAAGACCTATATAGGTAAATGTACTACAGCAGAAATCAATCAGAAATCAATATCTTTATTTCTTTAGGCCTACAAAACAAGCACTTAGACAAGTCAAATTTAATACTATAGGTACATAATTATCAAAATAATATAAGAAATAAAGTGAAAATTGATTTTCAGTTCGCCTCATTTTTTTGTCCACTTGTGGAAGAGGCGAAATAGATGCAAGAAAATAAAAAGCATAGAAATAGAAAGTATGTAGCAATAAAGAATCTTGAATCTAGTAGGTATAGATTTATACTGTGTTTAAATGCGTAAGTGCCTACTATGCGTATTACACTGCATAGGTACTTACCTAGTTTTAGAGAACCCTAGTATCTAGATAAACCTAACATCGGATTTAAGATACTACTAACCAAAATATGTATTTTTCTTGTCAATAAATAATAATAATATCTATACTTGACAAATCAGTGTTATTGAACCAATCGGTGCTCGTTCTAAACACAGTTTTATTTAAGTAAAACAAATTTAAAATAGTATTTTGACAGTTTCATCTTCTTGTTTATGGGTCGTTGTGTCTATGTTGCTATTTCGACAGTTTCAAGGGGCAACCTTCCATCGAGAACTGTAAAAAAACAAAGAACTATGCGCTTCAGCTGCGCAAACTAAAACTTAAATTAAGGTACAGGTATTTATATGTCACGTTTATTGTTCTGAAATTCGCCTAAATTTATTTCTTGACCTAGCATTGTATTTAATTGTGAAACTTTACACAATTTAATTAAAGTGTGAGATGCATTGTCTCAAATAAATCTTCGCTTTAATATAATTATGATGAGAACAGATAATTAGATACACTGCATTTATTTTTAATCTAAAAAGAAATTGATAGATTATAAGCATAATTTAAGAGTATAAATATTGATGATAATAGTCGTAAATCACATCGAAGATTCAAAGTCGGTGACAACATCCGTTCTCTGCTGTAGGTAAGTAGGTATGTAGTATTTTTTTAATTAAATTACTTTATTTAAGTCAGTAAATTTAAATTAAAAATTTGTCGCCAGCTTTCTTATACAATCAACACTTAATCAACAGGGATGCAACCTCCGAACAATGTTTGTTTCAGTTTGATATGGTTCCGCCCCATTCTGATCGCATATAACCTCAGATAACTGCTAGTAGGTACACAATAGGGTAGTTTTTCATTGGACGAAAAAAATATATTTTGTTCGTAAGATTTAAAAATATTGGACATGTATTTTTACTTTTGTCAATCAAACAGAAAATGACCAAGATAAAAGGCATTTTAATTGAGAAGTGGGGGCTCGTGACGTCACGCCATGCTATAAGGTATCGCATGGCGTGACGGAGTAACGGAGGATATGGATATTATGATTGACAAAAGAAAAAATACACGAGCAAATTTTTTTTCGAAAATCTAAATGACTTACTAATCCGATTTATTTAGGAAACTAGCCTTTTCTTGACTCGATTCGCACTATTCGCAATTGCGTGCTAAAAACAGCCGAATCATTTCCTTTGCTATAAGGCGTATCTTCGTGACATTGTTACACGGTTCTCATAGACCTATGCTTTGTATGTTGACGGATAAAAAAATAATGCTGGATAATCCATACACCATTATCAAGCCCCAAATTAAGCAGAGTTTATTTTATAGACCATAAGTATAATGTTAATTTGGTCCATTGTATTTTTTTATACGCATAGAAAAAACACTCAGAACTCCCTGAACAATTCAATTCAATTCACTTTATTAATCATTTAAATAACATTACAGATTACAATAATCTAATGCGTTAATAATAATAAACAAATATCTGTAGATAAATAAATAAATGCTGGACAATCCACTCAGCATCATCTAGCCTCAAGCTAAACAGAGCTTGTGTTTTTCAGAATTTTTTCAACAAAAATTTAAACAAAAATCTTTTTTACAATACAAAGATTTTTGTTAACAAAACTCCCAGAACACATATCTGCAGATCGTGCAACCTTTCTCTATATAAAACAATCCTTTTTGAAATTGCTTGGATAAATCAACTTTCAAAACCGTAGCACAATGCGACGCGCTTCGTAGAAGCTTTGTCGTAGCGGTCTACGACTACGTAGCCCGTAGCATTCGATTTTGATACAAAAGATTTCAACGCGCTCCTTTACTAAGGCTGCCTGTTGTACTGTTTTTATTTGATAAGATATTAATAGAGATTTAGATATAAGTTAACTTAATTATTGTTTTAAAAAGATAGTACAAATAAAGTATTCATTCATTTATTCTGTTTCTTTTTTTATCGATCGAATACTTCTAATTTTTGCTTTAAAGATTTTGTAACCGGTGTAAAGTTTGTTAAAACACGCCAAATATTTTTTATTTTTAATTACATACATAATTTATGTTTTGTAAAAACAACAAACAAAAACAAGACTTGTTCATGTTTATTTGCTACACTTAAGGCTAGTTTTTTCTTTCTTATTAATTTAATTAAGGCCTAAAAAATACTAGATTTAGGTTAACAGGTTTGACGAGGTTATTCAAGATACCAAATTATGCCGGAACCTAATTAATTTAATATTTAAATACATATGTTTGACTCAAATACATAAAAAAGGTCACTTTAAACCGGTTTTATGCATCTCAAAGCCACTGCTTGTGAAATATCGAATAGATATTAGTTTATTGCTCAACCTAACATAATTATAATTGAATTAACAACATTAGATCGTAGTTTGGTGTTGTTCTAACAACAAAAAGGGAGTCCTAGTTCAAATACCGCCTAGCAATGACAAATTGCTACTGTTCTTATTTTTATATGGCTAAGTTTTATATGATGTTGTATCCACGTAGGTATATCTATCCAGTACAATTTGAACATGATTGTCATACGTGAAAATTATTTATTTTATTTAAAAACGATATTGCACACTTTACAAAATTTACATTATGTATATATATTTACTTTTGGTGAACATTAATAAATACAGTGAGTATCTGGCGCAGCGCATCAGCATTGCCATACAGCGTGGTAATGCAACCAGCGTCTTGGGGACGATTGCGTCCCCAAGAAGCTATTGAGCTTGCATTGAGGATCAGTTGAACCTCCTCTAGACTGTTTGCAAACTGCAGTTAGCTCAATTGTATATACTAATTTTAATTTGTCTATTATTTGATTGTAATTTTCTTGAATTATGTTATTGATTCTGGAAGTCTATTAAAAAATACAAAATAAATACGTATTCTGCTGTTTAATACAGCTAAACTTTCCACCATCTTGGTCTACATTTGGCGCGTCGTTTTATCCAACCCAATCCCACTTCAGCATTGCTGTATACATTTCTACGTCAGCTATATACAAACTTACAAAATTCCCTCATTATAATAGTAATTTATTATGGATTCATAAAATACGCAAGAAAGTGGTACAGACAAGCTATTATACATATCACATCCATATTAATATCCAATAATTATGAAAATATAAGCAGTTTTGTAAAATGCATTATGAATTTCTAGATTCAGGTTATTGATCTTATAATATGACCTAAGTGCTAGGACATTGGTTTTTGCCTTAACATTATATTAGGTACTATATAATGTAAAAAAATTATCTGAGCGTCTGGTCGATGCGACGCGTGACCCGAGAGCTGGTGAATATATGGCTCAGCGCATCTGCATTGCCATACAGCGTGGTAATGCAGCCAGTGTCTTGGGGACGCGACGACTGGTATTGACATGGATCAATTGAGCTACCTTTAGACTGTTTGCAACCGTCTGCTGTTAGCTCAATGGTTTCAATTGTAAATACTAGTTGTAATTTTTCTATTCCTTGCTTGTAATTTTCGTTGTTAATAAAGTATCATTATAAAAGCCAAAAAAAAATGTTAAGGCATTTTAGATATAATGTTAGGTACCTATTAGTTTGAACATATTGATGATTAAAAACATAACTTGATAGGTATTCAGGTGTTGGTCATTTTTGAAATATGTTTTGTTTTAAGTTAAAAACGAAGTAGATTTTTAAAATAAAGTTGATTGATTCCTAAATTGAGATGATCAAACTATCAGTAACTATCTGAGTGATCCAAACAGCCTTGGCCTTTGTCCATCAAATGCTACAAAACAATAACAAAAAAAAAATAAGAAAAGAGTACCGTAGTTATTTTCATGGTTCCTGTTCCTCTTTACTTTAACTATACATAGAACGGTTTAAATATACACTCCCTCTTTGCAAAAATATGTTAAATAATATGTATAATAATCATACTGAAAAAATATATGTACACCTAATGCATTGCAATACAGGTAGCGTGGCAATTCAGCCGCTTCTTGGGGACGCGATGTATGGTATTCATATAGATCAGTTGAGCTACCTCTAGACTGTTTGCATTCTTTGATTCCAATTTTCTTTGTTAATAACGACTGATTTGGCACTTTGGGCGAAGGTCAAAAAGTAGCCTATGTGTTATTCCAACTACGTCTATTCAAAATTTCAGCCCGAATCGTTCAGAAGTTTTTGCGTGAAAGAGGAACAAATATCCTTCCATACATCCATAGTACAAACTTTCCTGTTTTCTGATTATGAACGATTGCTCGTTTTTATGTACCTACGCACTTTAGCAGTTGAGGCACTATAATGGTCTCTTTGAACGAAACCTGTATGTATGTTTAAGTAGAATAAGGACTGTGGATTTTGTTAAATAAATAAATTAATAAATAAAAAGTAGGTAGCCTATGTTCTTCACAGTGATTTCATATATTTTCTAGCCAAATTTGATTAAAATCCGTTCAGCCAGTTAGTCTTAAAAGGTGACAGACAGACATACATGTATAACATTCATTTCGTATTTTGCGATATTAATAGATATTATGGTGCTATTCTGCGGTTAAATTGATGGCAGATAAATTCTGTTTTCTCAATTAACTTTATTAACTTTAATAGGTTGATTGTTATATCATTTGCACAATAATCTATAAATAAAGGTATTTTTGATTTGTCAAGAACCAAGGTAAAGGATCCAAAGATGGCCTTGAATGGTATTATGTATAGAAGGAAGCGGACAAGCAAATCCGCTATGGGAAGATGACATAAAATCTTGATACTAACACTTGTGATATGACCGAATACTATGGAAGAATCATAAAATGTTTATTGTACACAAATAATAACAGTCATGTTTATTTATTTATTATTATTTTATTATTTATTTTTAAAAGAAGGACAAAACATGATAACTGAAAAACGTCAAAGAACAGATCTTAAATAATATTTTATTAATAGCTAAATCAATGAAGCTTATATAAGTGATAACTGTCCGACTGTCCTTTGGTGAACACTGGTCTAAGAGGCTTTCAGACAAACCGAATCACGGTTTTAGTTAAGCTTTTTGAATAAAATAAGTGCTTATTTGTATAACATAAAATAAATAAATAAAAAAAAAATTAATCAAAATATATAAGAAGTACCAGCTATCAAATAAAAAAGAAACATGAAAAGAGGTTCACCCAGACATCGACAACTTCCTCCTTTCGTTGAACTCTGTTAAAATTACTTACTAATATTATAAACGCGAAGTTTGTATGGATGTATAGATGTATGAATGAATAAATAAATAAATAAATAATTCCGGACAGTCCACACAGCATCATGGAATGGATGGATGTTATTCGCGCAAAAACTACGTGTTTCTAGCCCTGGAATAACACAGGCTTTTCCTCCCATAAATCAGTTCCCAGGTGTTGATAGAAATAACGTTGAATAATTTCCATAGAAATAACGCATGCGAAGCCGCGGGAAGAAGCTAGTTCTCGATAAAACTTAACATCTGACAACGGCACGAGTAAGCTTAGTACTTACAAGCTAAAACACAATATCAACAACTAAGATTGCTTAGCAAATAATGAGCAGAGTCAATAGCGACTAGCTAAGTGTTTGTAGGGTCTTCGAGGCACCTCTTCAAGGAAGGGTTTGGAACGTCTTACTATGATATCACGTGGGTTCTAGAATACATGATATTATATGTAAACACAGACATGTGATCGAACAGAAAACCACTAGGTATATAAATAACTTTATTTGCAAACATGGGTTATAATAAGTTGTTAACAATGAAAATATTAAGAATAGGGTAAAGACCGGATAGACGCTCCTGTATTTGTGCCCCACTGGTAAAAACACAACAAAATCAGAAAAAACGTAGAAAAAACGATTTATTATGTAGCCTAGAAAATAAGGCTGTTTAAGGAATCAATTAATACTTTATTGCTATTTTTTAGTAGATATTGTTTTTGGCAGTGGAGCATGCACGTATTTTGTTAACTAATTTTTTTTTTGTGAAAGATGTAACCGATCGATCTACCATGATTTTGATAGCTTCTATGTTATACAGAATTTGGCTTGTTTTAAAAACTATAAACTGACTTCAAGTTCTTAGAACATTATCAATATACGACATCAATAAAATAAATAGTACTAAGAATAACAAAATTTCCTATGACGCATTGTTTACGAGATGTAAGAAAAATCTGAAAGCCGGTCCCGCTTATAGTTTACTTTGTGGACGCCCCCCTCCACCCTCTGGCTCACCTCAGAAGCGATAGGAGTTTTAGTATATTTGAATCCTACTGATCAAAAAATTTCCGGAGTTAAACTTTCCATCTCTAATCATTCATGAAATGTAGGTACTATGTGTATGTCCAGTGGGTAGGAGTTCTACCGTTTTCATTGAAATAAAAATATACAAGAAAAAAATTAAAAGCCGGACTTTCTTTGTACCCGTCCCTATTGCGCTCATCTCAGAGAAGGAGTTTTAGTATGTCTGTATGTCTGTCTCCTAACAAGTCTAGTTAAAGTTCTGAAGTCAAACTTTTTTAGACCTTTCTATCCACAATCATTCACTAAATGAACTGAAGTTCAATCTAAATGATATGTTCTGTTCTTTTTCATGGGAAATATGAATAAGCTAACACACATAAAGGAAAAATATATTGCCATCACGGCAGAGGGATAGTGTTATTCAACAATTTTCTTGACAAGCTGTGCCCCGTGGCTTCTTGCGAGTATGTTTTATTCCAGGCCTAGAACTAAGATTATCAAAAATTTCAGCCCGATCCATTCAGTAGTTTGGGCGTGAGAAAGTAACAAACATCCATCCATCCATCCAAACTTTCGCATTTATAATGTTATTGTGATTTTGAACTCAAAAACGAATCTATGTATGAGGCTAGTGAAAGGTACTACTATAGTATTACACAGCTAGCGATTATATATTATAAAAGCTATGAACGCTTTCTATACTTTATTAAGTAAAGTAAATTAAAGTAAAGGTATATTTAAAAACACAAAAAACATCATGAATTACAATCTAGGTTGTTTCCGTAAGTTTAAATATAAACTTATTATGATTGAATTTAGATCTAGGTGTCGTTACCCGTGGTCGAGTGACTGTCTTCCGTACTAGTTAATTACTGTTTTACGGTAAGGCTGTGTCCCCAGTAGGCAAACAGTGAGCGGCTGACTGAGTGAGCCGCAAATTTGTGGCGAACAGCTACAAACTCAGATCAGTTTGCGTGCGTATCGCAAGCATTGAAACCTGCGAGTCGCTGTATCGCTGCAAACTGCGTGCAAACTGCGAAAAGTGAACGCAAACTAGCAATACTCAATTTAAAATAATTATATGGAAGGGCGTACTGAACTGATACGCCGCAAACTCAGTCGGCCGCTCACTGTTTGCCTACTGGGGACACAGCCTAAGAAGTCTAGCTCTCTATTATGTCAGCCTAGTGCGTGTGATAACACTATAACTTCAGTGTAAGTACACGCATTTTGCTAACACACATCTCAACACACATATTATGCTAACACACAACACAACACACATACTAGACACAAGCTGAGCACCTGGGTTTAATGATTGTCATAGGAAGTAGCACAAGTGGTCAGTTTTTATAGCTACCTAGTATGCTGCATGATTACATATTTTATTTACCTACTCTAAAAATAGCGAAGTCGTTCATCATCATCCAAATAAATATCATAAATAGAAAACGACTGTTTTTGTAATATTTTCGTGCTCCCCTTGGAGTCGAGAACCTAGTTCCGTAGGGTACCGAGGCACTACGGGTTTTAAAAAATATCTGAGCGTCTGGTCGATGCGACGTCGCGTGACCCGAGAGCTGGTGAGAATCTGGCTCAGCGCATCAGCATTGCCATACAGCATGGTAATCCAGCCAGTGTCTTGGGGACGCGACGACTGGTATTGACATGGATAATTTGAGCTACCAATAGACCATCCGCAGTTAGCTTAATTGTTTCAATTGTTAATACTAGTTTTGGCTTGTGTCTATTCCTTGATCGTAAGTATATTTATTAATAAAGGTTTATCCACAAAAAAACACTTTCACTGCCTATAGCCCCCATTATGACACGTGTTCAAGATATAGCTGCGACACGATTGCAATTTTGGACGTAAATGCTATTATATAAATATTATATACCTACACGTTAGATTATTAAATCCATTTCCGGGGGTAAATTAACTACTATGTAAAAAGTAGTTAAGTAAAGTTTAATTAATTAGCAACTTAGGTGCCAAAATAAAGTAACAACTACAGAAGTATTAATATTCAAAAACACAGGAATGTTACTTATTGAGCTAGCAAATGGACATTGCACACTTTACACGTACTAAAGATAGGTTTTGTTTAGGGTGCGTTCCCACTAGAGCTTAAGTTTTGGAATTAAGCGGATTTAAGCAAAATTTCCAACGTACAAGATCCACTAACATTGCTTTGATTTTGTGACCCCTTTATTAACTAAAAATATCGTAGATTCTCAATCCCAGTAATATAGCTTTCGATTCGTAACATAGCTTTCAATTTGTGATCTAAGCGGATATGTCCCCAACGTAAAGATTTAAATTGCGTGGTACTATATAGTAGTAAACTAAGTAGAGAATCAGAGATATTTTTAGTGAATAAACGGGTCACAAAATCAAAGCAATGTAGTTGACAATATATTATTACGATTTAACAAAATAAAAAATATTTTCTGGTCAAGTTTTTACGACTCTTGTGCCTGATTAAACGTTCTGACAGACCTAAGATGACTATGAATAGGCCCTGGCTTATCCCTAAAATTCAAATAATTTTTGTAACAAGAAAACTACTTACTCAACCAACTAACGAAACTGGCTTAGAGGAACCGATTATTAAGGTTAAAACATAAGTCACTTCAATAGACCGCAGGGTTTCTGAGATCTCGACTAAATTATGTGCAAAGTAGTGCACTTTCATGTTTTTTTATCGTATTTTTTCCTCAATCCTGTTTTCACGCTAAAGGAACCAAAGAAATACTGTTGAATTTTATGTAATTCAAGTATTTTACACCGTTAGTCTCTAGGTCATGCCATATCATACCTACTATACTAGGTATATAACAATCTGCTATGGTGATCTATTAATATAAAACAAGAAGTTGAAGTTGAGCTTAGTTTAGCTATAGTGTAGAGGCACCCTTATTGTCGGAATAGCCAGTTAGCACGGATGACGTAAACCCAGGTGTCAAACGGATTTGACGTAAGTCATCAAGTATTACGTCATTCGTTAACGACAAGATTTATCTTAAACTGCGTTTGTATGCAATTGAGATGCAGAAAATATCGTTATCTAAACTACTATAGTGTTTAAAAAGGAAAAACCCACTTAAGAATCATGGCGGGAATCTTTCGTTGAGAGGAGAAGATAATACCTACTATACATACATGGCCGAGTTATTCCGCATCCATCCCTGAGTAGACCGAATACGGAAAATATAATTTTGTGCAGATTGCATTCCTGATTCGTCCCACTTTAATATTTTTACTGAAAAGTAGTAAAAGTACAGTCATTCACACAGTTCAGTCTTTTTTGTCATTGTTTCCGTGTAATTTATAGTAAGTATAACTACGTTTATCTCATACAAAGTAATAGGACAGTAGAATTACATAGAATAGTATTGTTGAATCGTCAAGGAACTATATTGAACTGCGTTTATCTCACTCAAAGTAAGTAAATACTAGGAGAGTTGATATGCAAAAAGGATATTGTAACATATTTATTTGGCCTGTGATAAGTCTTTGACAGCAGGAAAGCCATATATTTTCACACTAGATGCGCCCCGCGGCTTCGCCCGCGAACCACAGTTTTTATTGTACAAATTTCAGAAATTTATTGCACACACCCTAGGGGTTATTATGTAAAAATAAAAATAGTATTTAATTATTCACTCCATAGTTTATTTATATCAAGTTTTGAGTGAATCAAGGAAAAAATATTTTCCAAACAAACTTTACCACCCTATTTAACCCCCTCAGAGGATAAAATTTCCAAATTATAATAGCCTATGTCTTATTCTAGGTCCTAAAATATCTACGTACCAAATTTCATCTAGATACTTTAAGTAATTACGACGATTACTGTCTTATAACCAACATTCACACAGACTTTCCCATTTGTTATAATAGTAAGATTACAGAAGTAGCCAGCATATTTTCTAAACATATTTAGACTTCACAGATGACATAAATTCTGTAATCTAAAGAATAATGAAAGCGTGTTCTAGTAAATTCTATCCTTGTGTGCAATGTACATAAGGGCTTCAAGACGTGTTTCCGAAGGCAACCATGTTGACCTTTTTCGACTTATTTCGGCGGCGAACCGGTTGGACTGTCACCTACTTTTTATTTAACTTTGAAACTGTTTATGGTCATATTGAGTCAAGTTGTTGATGAATTACTTTGCTTATCTGTATTTAAAGGCCAATCCACACTGGCGCGCGAAGCCGCGAATGACCCGCGTTTAAATTTTAGGGTATTTATGGCAGTGGATCCGATGCGCACTCGCAGCTCCGCAGTTTAGTCGTGATACGCGCGATAGTGTGGAGAGACCTTTAAGGGAAAGGTTAAAAATATAAAGGTTTCGCAGATTTCGATCAAGTTTCATTTTGGAGGAAAATATAAACAAGTTGGCTTACTTTATGTTGGCAAATTTAATATAACTTTACCTAAATCTTGGCTTGCAGGGGAATGTTTTGACAGATAATTCCTTTCCTTCGATTTTTGTGAAGGGTAGGTAAATCGTTGTAGATACCCTATTTGCGTATGTAAATGAAGCCCTTGAAGACACTAGTCTTTTAAGTGTCCGGGCAACAGGAACCACCATGAGATAAGATAAGAATGAGTGTGAATGAGTGTGTGTGTTGTGTGTGTGTAATCCTCATCTTCATCATCAGCCCATCGACTCATCCGTAGAACAAAGTCCTATCTGCAGAGTTGATGGTTTTCAGTAGACGTTAGAGAAGTTGTTGACTTGTGTAACTCTTAAACGGTGAGACTTCTCATTGAGACTTTTTGGTATGTTGTTACAATGCCCTAGCCTAGTTAAATACTTTTTAGTGTATATTTATTTTCCTTTTATTTCTGGAGATACTGAGTCCTATATTAACGTAGGACGTTGTACGGCGGAACAGCGGTGGTCTGTTGTGAAGTTAGAACGTTGTTTTACGGAAACGTCTTAGTAAAATGACGTTTTATATTAATATGGGTCGTTTTTTGTTGGAGTTATCTATTCTGTAAGAGTCCTACGTGGATAACTACCTTAAAATATTGTTATAAAATTATAACTTCTAAGTACTAAAATCGTTAACTAAGTTAAAAAATCATCAACATAAGTAATATAGCCAATATATGGCAAGATTTAGAACAACAAATACGTCATTTAAAATTCAGCTCATAGAATATTTGAACGGCTAATATCATCTCCCTATTAGAAAAATGCTGAAGATGCGCATGAATAAATTTTAGACTAAGGTGCGAAATGTTAATATCTTCATGTGGTGATAAATATTTACGTGGATTTATCAGTTTACCTAAGACTACGTACGCCGCCGATAAGTTTATGAAAAACTCTGTGGGGCAGCTGGCGAAGGTCTCCCTGCGACGCTCGAGGTTGCGGGTTCGATTTCCACCTTGGGTCATATATGATATTTGTTCAGGCTATTTTCTATATATATATAATATAGATAAAGCAATAAAATCTACCTATGTAAGTAGTATAATTCTTTGAGTATATCAGTTATCAAGTACCCATAATTACAAGCAATGCTTGGGGCTAGATGATTTTGTGTGAAGAATTGTCCATCTACATTTATTTTTAGACATGTTACCTGTTTCTGACCTGGTTACCATTTTATCATACGATATAGTAGTTTTAACTTTGTTGGCGTAATAACGCCAACAAGTCAGTTTTCGGTTAACGTGTAGTTCAATTAAGTTTCAAAACAGGGCAAAACGATACTGATTCGTAATATTATAAATAATCTAAGTAAATATTTGACAAAACATGAAGATAGTTGTGTAAACTTCGCACTTTAGTTACTTAATTAGCAAAATTTATATTATTTAATCACTTATTTATACTGAAATATAATTTAGAAAAACAATTAAAAACCAAATTAAGCACTTACTACTATAATTGAACATTGTTTCGGAATTTAGATCATAAATTGATCAGCAAAACATAATATTGCTTGTTTGGTTAGGTCATCATCCCAGTCTTCTTTTCTTTATGTTGATGAAATTCCGCTTCATGGATCAGTCTCATAGTTGCCAAAAAAATTATAAAGCCAACCACTGTTAGCTTTCAACACAGGGAATTTGTCAGCGGCATTTGTATGTTGGCCTGATGGTTTTCATCATCTACGACTTTTTTTTATCCTAACAAATTTTTACCTTATTTCAAGGCATTAGCATTCAATGTCTGTCTGTTTTAGGAGTCACGTTGCGATCAGGATATCATTGTGAAGATGCAGGCGAATTCATGTTGTCAATCAAAGTAATTTATATCGGAACAAGTAGGTACATAGGTTAAAATGACTATTGGAATTCGATGATTCCCGCTGAAGTTTTTAGTAAAACTGTACCGCAAATGCTGGTGTAGTAATCACTGATTACTTCACAAGCATTTGCGCACTTTTTAATCACATTGATTATCCACATGATTAGGACGGAATACAATGGACATCAAAATAAGACGGCATAGACATGTTGTTAGTAAAACCTTCTAGTTAAGAAAATTCGTAATTAATACAGCTTGATGAGTTAAAATTTTATCACCACAGATCCACCCTGGTTAATTTTGAACTGGGGTACATCTGTGGTGAGAAACTTCTAACTCTTAATGCTATATTTATGGTGAATTTTCGTAACTAGAATGAATTTTCAAAGAAAATAAACTAGCTTCATTGATGTAAACGTTCATGGCTGAGGTATTAGACACAACATTCGGTATTGAGCTATCGCAGGTAATTTCATCGGTCCACTATCTCATGCAGAATTTAATTCTGATCATATTAGCTAGTTTTTCCTGCACCTGGAAGCAAAGGCGACGTTTTTTGTATCATGCGGCTGTTATCAACATTCACAACTGGAATTGAAGAAAAAACTAATTATTTTTGTAGCTATGTATAAAATACGTTCATATTTTATATATACTGAAAAATAATGTACTAAGCAATTTATTACACTAATTAGAAATAAAAAAATCTCAATATTTAATGATGTTTTGTGATGAACAACGTCCTAAATGATTTCATTATCCCACAAACAACGTTCTATCTTAACATCGAACCGACAAATCGTCTAACAGATTCCGAAGGAAAACGTCCTATAGTCATATGGAATCCTAAGAAGCTCAATAGTGTTCGCATAAAATGGTCCTAACGTATCATATGACTTAAATTTTTTACTGTTAATTATTAAAGAAAAAATGATTATTCCTTTGAATATGCACTACGCCAAAGAATTTCTGTACAAAAAATGCGTTGCACGAGCTCTCCATCAAAAAACGTCCTATTTAAACATTGAACGCCTGCTACCTAAAACCGAGATAAAAAAGCAATATTTATATTTGAATTTAATGTATATTAAACCTATAAAAAACACATCGAAAGACTTTCTCTTTTCCTATCTCCTACGAACAACGTCCGAACTGACGAACGGACCGAGCGCACGCGCAGTGCGCCGCACCCGCGCGCCGTTGCATGATCACGTAGAACGTTGTTGGGCGGAGTTGATATCAGTTAGGACGTTGTTCGATTTTATATCTCCGAAACTAATTACGATACAAAAATTTTAAAAACGTACTTCTATAGAGCTTGTTCTTCTTATCTCGTTTCGCTATTAAATTAATTTTTGGTCTATGATCACATAGAACTATGTTCTACGGATAAGTCGCCATATTAGTCAACTGCTGGACATAGGCCTCCCCTAATGAGCGCCATAGCGCCCTGTCTTCAGCTTGACGCATCCAGCATCTGCAAGCAGTCTTTCGCAGATCGTCATCCCACCTGGCCGGAGGGTGTCCTACACTACGTTTACCGAGTCGCGGTCTCCACTCAAGAACACGTTTACCCCAACGGTTGTCGGTTCTTCGCGAGATATCGCCGGCCCATTGCTACTTCAGCTTGCTAATTCTTTGAGCTATGTCGATAACTTTGGTTCTCTGTCGGATGTATTCGTTACGAATTCTATCCTTCAGAGAGACTCCGAGCATAGCTCTTTCCATAGCTCGCTGAGCGACTTTGAACTGGTGGACCGTGAGTGTCCACGTCACAGCTCCGTAGGTCATTACGTGTAGGACGCACTGATTAAAAACTTTCGTTTTCAAACATTGCGGTATGGATGACCAGAAGACTCCTATAATATGTATCCGATCCTACTAATATTATAAACGCGAAAGTTTGTAAGTATGGATTTATGGATGGATGTTTGTTACTCTTTCACGCAAAAACTACTAAACTAATATGGATGAAATTTGGCACAGAGATAGATTATAGTCTGGAATTACACAATAGGCTATATTTTATTCCGGGATTCCCATAACTGGAAACCGCGAGGCACTGATAGCATATAATATAATAATAATGCTGGACAATCCACACAGCGCTATCTAGCCCCAAAGTAAGCTACTCTTAGCTTATGCATAATGTGTGATACCTATTATTAGTTACCTGCATACATATGTGTTCAATTAAATATGGTTGGTGTTGTGCGTCATTGCAGTGTATGAACTATTTATTTTTGTATATTCACTTGTCTCGGGAATTTCATTTTGCGTCATTTAAATTCAATACTGTTGTCTTTTAATTTTATTTTAGTCCTCTTTTTTCCAACTACGCTGTCTGTATAATCTGTAACATTGTAATTGTATGTTTCAATATAGCTACCAAAATAGTACCAATATAGTACCTACAAAGTTCTTTTGGTAATTTATTTTTTGTGCATACTGTACCACTCATCTATTTATCGTATCTGACGCAGTGCATTCGAGTCGGATACTTACCAGCTCTCGGGTCACGCGTCGCATCGACCAGACGACGCTCATTCTAAAAACCTGGTGTGCCTCGGTACCCCACGGGCCTAGGGTCTCGACTCCAAGGGGAGCAAATGTGTAAGTTTTGTCGAGACCTGCATATCTGCGCCTCTTGAGACCCTCAGTCAAATCTGCCGGCGCACCAGCCCTAGTGGATGGTAGTTAGGTACTTAGGAAGGCGCAAGTTTAAGCAACTTTTCTGAGTAACAAAATACCCAGAATAAATTTTCGTTTAGTTTATAACTATTATCTGCCTACGTCTTCGCCCCAGTTGTTTCTATGGAAACGTCTAAACGTCGATACAAACGTTTATCATATACTAGCGATCCGATTTATTATACGTATAAACCTTCCTCTTGAATCACTCTTTCTATTAAAAAACGGCGTTAAAATCCGTTGCGTAGTTTCGATGATTTAAGCATACATAGGGAGGGACATAGGGACAGAGAAAGACTTTGTTTTATACTATGTAGTGATAGTGAAGTAAGGAAAGGATTCATAAACTGTAAGTAATCACTACAATAAAAATGCTTCTGTCCTAAGAATGCTTAGATTTTTAAAACTACGCAACGGATTTTGATGCGGTTTGTTTTAACAGATAGACAGACTCAAGAGGAAGTATTATACACCCGTGCAAAGCCTGGGCGGGTGGCTAGTAACATAATAACCATACCCCAGATAGCTAACTCATCGTCACTAATTGCATCGACACCTGACACTAGATCCTTGACTCTGTAATGATGGCGCTGGAGCGATTACACATTGTAAATAGTTATTATTCTTATTAGTTGACTTATTACTCTTATTAGTTGTTAGTTACAAGGTATGGTTTGCGAAATCTACGGATCTAGTTTAATGTGTATTGCCCGTAATTTTCTAGGGTTAGATAATCCCTTCCTATTTAAGGTGGCAATGCTGCCAGTATTCTGGGCACTCTGCCTTCTGGTAACGGCTTAAATTTTGAGGAGTTTGTTTGATTGTAAATCTTAGCTGTTATTAGTCGTTTAGTTATTGTTTCTACAAATAAATATTATACATATACCAATATTTTTTGCACATTTTAAACTATTAAGAAAGAATTTGCAAATTAAACAATTATGGAATTAATTTAAAAGTTGTCGGTTTTATCGCTCTAAAGCGATCTCTGCCAGATAACCTGGTATGGATAGAATCGTCGGATAATATGGGAAGAGGTAAGATTTCATGAAATACCTAAACTGATAATCGTCAGTGAATGCCCTAAAAAAGTTTTGAGAATAATGTTAAACTTAAAAATGGGTAGGTAAGATCGGTGTGTGTATCTAATATGACCCGTTACTAGTGTTACTACCTACTTAAAAATAAATAAATGAATAATAAAATGGTAATGCAGCCAGTGTCTTGGGGACGCTTCCGACTGGTATTGACATGGATCAATTGAGCTACCTTTAGACTGTTTGCAACCGTCTGCCGTTAGTTCAGTGGTTTCAATTGTATAGTTGTAATTTTTTCTATTTCTTGATTGTAATTTTCATTGTTATTAATAAAACATTTATTACTTACATATACAATAGGTACCTTAACAAATGACAATATGAAATGCCTTTTGTTGATGTGGTTGCTACACAAAGCCGTATACTTTTGCAAAGAAAACGAGGGATTTATAATTAGCTGATAAATAATTATAAATATAAAAGCAGCTGTGTCAATTGAAAACAACTGACAGAATATTAAAAGGATGCTTTAGCCAAGTGGTGTTTTAACTTATACTTGAAAGTGGTTACTTATGTTCTTCGATATTCTTTTTGGAAACCTAAATTATTTTATTATTTTCAAGGGATGATTTCAATTATCTGCAGTCGGCCGTATAGGCCGCGGCCTAGGGGCGGCAGCGTCCTAGGGGGGCGGCGGCGTCCTAGGGGGGCGGCAGATTTCAGAGGACGGTCACTCGATTGCAGACAATAAAATTCTCTACCGGGGGGGAAGGGGGGGGGCTCCGTACATGGGGCGGCGGGAAAAAGTGGCCTACACTCATAAAAAATATAAATCCGGCACTGATTTTCTGGTTCTTTAATCACTACATAGTATAAAATAAAGTCGCTTTCTCTGTCCCAATGTCCCTAGAAGTATCCCTATGTTTGCTTAAATCTTCAAAACTACGCAATGGATTTTGATGCGTTTTTTTTTAACCCTTAGTTACTCGCATGAAGAAAATCACACAACTGCTCGCATGGGGTCTCCACTGACCCCAATTTATGAGGAATATTTCTGCTTAACTAATAATGGCATTAAATAAAAGGCTCAATATTACGAATATACCATATTTTTATTAAAACTTCTAATGAACGACATTCGTAAAAACTAATAGAAACATTATCAAAATAATGAAAATAAAATACTTCTCTAAAATTGTACTTTTGAGGCACCATGAGATCAAAGTTCAAACTATGTCTATTCTTACAAACTAATCAGAATCATTTTCAGCACACGTTTGACATAAGACCCTAGAGTGGTCATTGCATATAAATTTTGTGCATTTTATGCATTTGGTAGGCACTTTTTTATCCACGCGCTTAGGGCAAACATTGCATCGACCACGCTTGGCTGTCGATGGGCCTGGTTGGTTCTGCAGATCATGGACCTCCACTAGTCGTTTTTTTATTAGTTTTGGAGTTGCATTTATGTTTACCCGTTGTTTTTTGGTGATCTTGAACTAGTTCTACTGCAAGTTGTCGCAGGAAATGGCATCTCACATGTAATCATAAAATATAAGTAAATATTACATAAAAACCAGTATTTTTTATGCAAAATACAATTCAGATATTTTATATAACAATTAAAAAGCAAACTGCTACAAAATATTATGCTAAACCACGAAAAAAATAAAAATAGATTCACTTACCTCGAACGAAAAAAGTTACGTAACTACTCGCATGGGGTCACGCACTAAGAGTGCAGCGACGCGTGCGTACCCTCTGACGTCCTGCTTGTCACTAAAACATAAATTTTGGCACGAACTAGGAAGCTACTGTTGGTGGGAGCGCGTTCCAACCGACCGAAGTATTACTTTTCAGCGCGCAAAGGTGAGTTGACCCCATGCGACTACTTAAGGGTTAAATAGATAAAGTGATTCAAGAGGAAGGTTATACGTATTATAAAACTGTGCGAAGCCGGGGCGGATCACTAGTAATTTATTATGCAGACATCGTCTTGGGGACTTTTTGCTGGTATTAACATTGATCATTTGAGCTACTGACTGTTTGCAACCGTCTGCAGTAGCTCAATTGTTTCAATAAAATTGTAAATGTTAGTTTCAATTTGTTTCTATTGTTTGTAAGTTTCTTTCTTTGTTAATAAACTAGTGCTAGTTGTCGCTAATTATTTTATGAGTAAAGGTAAGCCATAGGTAAGTATAACATCAACAATAACTACACTCGATAGCAAATAAAACGGGCCTCCGCCTTGAAACTTCGGTTCAATTATTTCAAAAACGATTAAACTTGCAACTAACAAAGTTACACCGAGAGAAAGTGTGTTTCTTGCTGTTTAAAATGACTATACAAATATTTTAAAGTAGCATCAACTTATATTGTAATGAAGCAACAAACACAATACTTACAATTTGTTCTGTTTTGACTAGGAATTCGGGATTCACATGTTTTTTTTTACAATGAGACTAAGAAATCGTAATATTTTTAACCATTTTTTTAGTATTTTTCAATCGTTTGCGTTTATTTTGCAACTTATGATTAACACGACTTCTTTGTCCTTAATAAGCACTTAACAAATTAATAAATTTCAATGAACTTCCATTCATTTTAATCATCATGAAACGCACTACTCGTAGGTGTAACTTAAATAATTGATTTCTTATGCTTTTTGAGAAAATCGAATCACAGTTACAAAAAGCGGGTGGCCCAGATTATTTGCATTCAAGTGTAATACCTGTGCAAGTATATTTAAACTACGCTCAACCCCAAGGTTATTAAAACATCCTTTACATGAATAAACAATTTTTTGCCCAGTGAAGAGTGAAGGCAAGGATATACGTTTTTTTTTATATTTCAATCAATAATCAATACATAAAAACATTAAAACGATGTATTACACCTATGAAGGCAAGGATATACGTTTTTTTTTATATTTCAATCAATAATCAATACATAAAAACGATGTATTACAACTATGTACCTAGTTTTTTTTTCGTTCTGGGAGTGACATTGTCATGTTTTTGGTCATGTTGGTTAAAATAAATACAGAAACCTTTAGACTGTTTGCAACCGTTTGCAGTTAGCTCAATGGTTTCAATTGTATATACTAGTTGTAAATTTTTTCTATTCCTTGATTGTAATTTTCGTTGTTAGGAAAATCAGACGTTTAAAAAAAACAGCTAGAACCGACTTCAAAAAAGAAGAGAAGTTCTCAATTCGTCGGAATATTTTATTTTGTATTTATTTACTCGAGTACGTCTGGACCTGTTTTAAGGGGCTTCCCAGGTGTGGAAGGTGGTTTATCAAAATTAATCGTAATTATTTCGAAATAAGTCGAGCAGATTTAAAGATCAACCAAAATCTAACAATGTTTTTATAAATGATATTTGTTTACTCCAAAACCTCGCTGTTACCATGATTACGGGCGTAAACGGTGCGAGCGGAAGACAGAGTGCCCAAAATGCCGGCAGCATTGCCACGTTGAATGGCAAAGCTTATTCGTTGATCTATGTAAATAGAAACCAGCATTCCGAACACCTGTGGACTTAATGAGAACTTTTGTAAGAACATTTATCATATCTTCATCAGTATATCGTTTTACCTATTTATTTATGAAAAGGACCAGATACATATCACACATTTAAATCAAACAAGATTAGGTTCAAACCTGATTATTATCTTTTACATATCTTATTGTATTTCGTTATATGTATAACTAGCTGCAGCCCGCGGCTTCGCTTGTGTGGAAATTGATGAAAAGCCTATATTTCATTCCAGGCCTACAACTACGGCTATTCAAAATTTAGCCCGATCTGTTCAGTATTTTTGTCGAGAACAAGACAAGTAACAAACTTCATCCATAAAAACTTTCGCCTTTATAATATTACTAGCGACCCGCCCCGGCTTCGCACGGTTTAATTATACTTACGTGTAAACCTTCCTCTTGAATCACTCTATCTATTAAAAATAACCGCATCAAAATCCGTTGCGTAGTTTTAAAGATTTAAGCATATGTACATAGGGACAGAGAAAGCGACTTTGTTTAATACTATTTAGTGATTTGTTATTTTTTTTGTTTATTGTTTGTGTATTTTTGTTTATTGTTTGATTTGTTGTTGTTTAGTTATTTGATGCTATTGAGAGTAAATGCGCCCCGCGGCCCGCGTGAATGGAAAGATGATGTTTTAACGCCCTTTTTAAAGCCTTCACCCCACTGCCGTGATTTCTCGAAACTCTCGAAGCGAGTCTTGTAACGCGCGATTTTTTGCGATGTGTATTTGTTTGCAGTACACCCACATCTGAGATTAAAGATAATTTTGGGATAATTTTTCACGTAACATTTTGTACCTACTTAGACGCATTTCATCTTTCACACAGCTGCGTCTTGCAATTTGCCACGGCGCGGGGCGTCTAGAAATCGCGCTTACAAGCCGCTGCTGCAGGAATAGAGCACAAAATCGCGCAACGCAAGAGACACTTCAAAATCGCGCCTGTGGTGTCGAGTCTTTATATTTAACACTCAATAATTATGCCTACACAAACATAGCAATCCAACCAGTGAGATGATAGTCTTTGTCCTAAATAGATGAAATTGATTACATATAAGGGCTCGCCCACACGAACAACTTTCACGACGTTCATTGGCACTTACTTTTGACAACTTTTTAATAGACTTCAATAAAGGAGGAGGTTCTCAATTTGTCTGTTTGTTTTATTAATTAATCACTTCTTATGCCCGCGGCTTTGCTTGCTTTATTTCTTTGGTACGTTTAAGGATTATTTCTACTACATGAGATCTGATTATATGGGGTAAAAAGACTATGTTTTATTCCAAATAAAAAGTAATCTATTTTTCCCGACGTTTCGACAGATTTACACACTGTCGTGGTGCGATAAATACCCGTACATAAATATTTATAATTATGTGTTCTGATCGCGTAAGTTTAAAAAAGTTAAAAAGCAATCTTCCAAATAATAAATAATCTCCTAGTATAAGATCGTAATCGGGTAAAAAGGAGGAAAACGCCCCTTTGTATAATCCTCCTAAATTAAAATCTTAAAATAATTCTCCCTTTTTAACATCGGTTAAAAAATTGTGAGTGCCCAGACAAATAGGTACTTACGTAGGTCATTGCTTAGTTTATATGAATATGTCTTAGTATTATTAAGAACAATTATTTAATAATTGCATTTATAAGTAAACCTTGGATTTATTCGAAGAATTCAAAGAATTTTTATAAAATTTATGCTTTCTTAAAATATTCCTATTCGACCTAAGAATAATAAATTTATAATAACTGATACCTAATTAATTCCACAGATTGGTGTTATTAGGAAAATTTAAATCAATATCCAGAAACACAAAATAAACAAAACATCTTTAAAAATTATACCTACGTTTTATTGTGAGAAAAAAAATGACGCAACTTTACAAAAAACTTAACCGGATAAAACCAGTTCTCAGCTGGATTTGTGTTTACTTCTCTAGGTACCGAATATTAATTTATTAAGATGAGGCATGAACAAGAACATAAAAAAGAATCCTCAAATTTCGCCTTTTAATTTTCACCAACCAGGCAATCTTTTTTGGTTAAGTTTGGCTTAAAATGTATTAAAATTTCAGTCTAATGCTGGACAATCCATAGCATTCTCTAGCAACCCCAAGCTAAGCTGAGCTTTTTTATGGGTACTAGATGACTAATACCTATCACTAATAGTATAAAACAAAGTCGCTTTCTCTGTCCCTATGTCCCTATGGAAGCTTAAATCTTTAAAACTACGCAACGGATTTTGATGCCGTTTTTTTTAGTAGAGAGATTCAAGATGAAAATTTATATTTAAAACCGTGCGAAGCCGGGGCGGGTCGCTAGTATTTAATAAAATAAAACTGGTACATTGTTAGCGAGGACGCCAATAGTTCGAGGGACTAAATAAGTTACTTTCACCCGAGGTAAACACTGTGCTTTTCATTACGAATACAAGGAAATAAAAAAAAACATGAGAAAACAAATGAATCGAATTGCCGCTAGTTTTTTTTAATATATGTATAAGTCCATCTAGGACAGGCAAAAGCCATAAACCCATACTGCTTTGGAGACCTTTGTTTTGAAATTAATGGAATTCGGCCCCTAGTGTTTCGTATTTTTTGACTTCTGTATTTTTTTTTTAGCTTCAGCATTTATTTTTCTCATTCTGCCATTATCATGGTTCAATAGTAACGTGATAGCTGTCAGTTGAAAACGATTCTACCTAGGGCTGAAAAGTATCACTTTCAACCCGCTCTTTAGGCAACTTCAGACCTACATTCCAAGTATGAGTAATGAAAAATAATCTACCTAACTATGAGCGTTGTACACAAAAAATAAATACCTAAAGTAAAAGTGGTAGGTATTCAAAATTGAGAGTAAAAACAAAAGCAATACAAAACTTTCTTTTTACGTGATTCAAAATGGCCGCTCATTACGGTAAACGTAAAAACATTGCGTTACTGTTATGACATTTATACAATTTTGTTACATAACGATAGTTATTTATGCTAGTAGTGGTTTTATATTTTTGTATCACACATAACTGATAGTTTTTATAAAAAAATCTTAGTTTATTTATTCCAATAATAAACCTACCCGATCCATATCTACCAGACCGACCCATAAAGTAACTTATAAATTTTACGAATAAAATATATTGAAGTATAAACGTGCGAATAGTTTCTTTTTCACTTAATTCCACAAGTAGAAAAAAAAATGAAGAGAAAATTAAAACTTTATTTCTTTTTAAGTTTATCTTAGCGTTTGTCCGCATCGATATGCGACGCGTGACCCGAGAGCTGGTGAGTATCTGGCGCAGCGCATCAGCATTGTCATACAATACAGCGTGGTAATGCAGCCAGCGCATCAAACTCTAGTTCAAAAATCAAATGTCGTTTTTTTTATAAAATCCGTTTCGTAGTTTTAAAGATCTAAGCATAAATAGGAAAACAGACAGACAGCAGGAAGTGACAGACGAAAAAGAATAGATAGATAGATTATTTCTTTATTACACCATCAAAATATGTAGTCCGGTCAATTTATACTAATGTAACAGACATCTATAAAGTGTCACAATCGGCAGTCCTATCGCTCACAGCGATCTCTTCCAGGCAACCTTTGGATGGATGGACAGCATCGGTTAATAATTCATGAAATTGACGGTGGCATAACTTGGCGACTTTTTTTATACTATGTAGTGATTATAATACCTACCCGCTCAGACTACCCCTACCCGATAAATAATCGTTATTTATTTGGTCTTAGTGCTTATTTCGTAGGCCTTATTAAATGATGCAAATAAATATCTTTGTATCTATGAAAATAGAAGTTATTGAGAACTGAGTTCTTGTTGAATGTTGACAATCATATGAATCATATGTGAATCTGACACGCTAGGTCGTTGTCCCTTCCTTGCTTGTACAGTTTCTCTAAACTAACGTTTTCTACCAATAGACAGATGAAATGGAACAACGCTAATGTTTTGACATTTTCCGGTGAAATGTTATGTCTATTTACTCTTGTAGGGAGTTCGATGCTTACCTATATATGTATATTCTTACTAGATGCGTCCCGCGGCTTCGCCCGCAAGCAGAGTTATTTCGTACAAATTTCAGAAATTTATTGCACACCCCCTAGGGGTTATTAAGTAAAAATAAAAAATATGTGTTTAATTATTCAGTCCATAGTTTATGTATAGGTACCGTTGTTTGTTTGTTGTTGTTGTAGTTTTGAGTGAATCGAATAAAGGAAAAGATATTTTCTATACAAACTTTACCAACCTATTTAACCCCCTCAGACGGTAACATTTCCAAATTTTAGTAGCCTATGTCCTATTCTAGGTCCTAAACTATCTCCATACTAAATTTCATTTAAATAACTTAAGTAGAGTGAGTGGGGCAAGATCGAACGGTTTTTAGATGAGATGGTCAGTGTTTTTTTTGAATCCATGTAGAAGAATAGATATTAACTTTAGCTAAAAGTAAATTAGACATAATTAAAGGGTAAAGACTAGATTTTTATAATATGTCAATAACAGCCTGATAAAGCTGTCCAAAAAGTAGAAAACTGTAATTAAAAATATTATTTTTACTTAATTGAAACAGGGGGAAGATGAAAAGGTGACGGGGTAAGATCGAATAAAAATCTCAAAATCTCAAAAAATCGTTAAAACGTGTCTTAGGCAGGTCCTAGGCAAAGTTTATGGTCCTAAGTCTATAGTGTTAAGTAATTTAAAAAGTTGTAACTGACTGTAGTGCCAAAATAGCTATTTTTAACAAAGATATAACAAATTTAAAAATATAATATATTCCGAACTTACCCCACTGGGGGAAGATTGAAGAAGAGATTCTCAAACTTTGCAGCCAATTTGCATAAGTTTTGACTGAAGAAAAAAAAAATTTTCTATCAATGAAAAATCATATAAAAACTGAAAACTTTTTTTATTTCACATGAAACCTATATGAATATTTTTTTTTATCACCATAAATAATTCTTTATTTTTTTCTTTTGTAATTTTTAAAGTATTTTCTTTTTCTATTGGATTTCTTTTTTTATTTCACATTTCTTAGCATACCCCATTCTTGTTATTTTTTGTTTTACTACTTTTAGCAATATTTTTTTTATTTCTTATTTTTCTTGCTGAACTTACACAAAGATACAGTTTGAGGATATCTGGCTTTTAGTATGAAATCTGAAAAAGGGTCAAGATTAAGACTTTGATATGTTTGTCTTACCCCGTTAAATGTAAATGGGGAAAGATGAAAAGTTGAAATAAATTCTAAAATACGAGAAATAGAGAGATTTAGTAATAATTACACAAATATGTACAAAAAATAATAGGCAGATGTTTCAATTAAACACTCGTACCTGCCTTATAATTTAATTTACAAGACACGGGGCAAGATGAAATCACTTTTGTGAATCCTGAAAAACACACTGTCTTAGAAAATTGCACTTTACACACAACCAGGCGTTCTCAGCCGCAACCACTGACTGAGTGGTGATAAGTAACAAATTGGTGGTCCTAACGATGTTTCCAGCACTGTAATAAGTACTATAAATCTGGTGTTATTGAAGACTTTTTGTCTTACCCCTTTTTTCATCTTGCCCCCACTCACTCTAGTTCAAATATTACTTATAACAAACACTCACACAGACTTTTTCATTTATTATAATAGTAAGATTTTTATTTTATATATTCTTTTTTCTTATATTCTTGAGCGATTAGACCGCCGAATTGTTTATGTAATTTTTTTCTTAGTTTTAAGTGTGGAACAAAGTATTTTCTATCTATTGATAAATATCTATCTAATATTTAAACACTAGCCGACCCGCTTGCGACTCCATTCGCGTGGACTTCAGTTATATTAGTTACTAGCGACCCGCCCCGGCTTCGCACGGTTTTACTAAACGTATAAAACTTCCTCTTGAATCACTCTATCTATTAAAAAAAAAACCGCATAAAAATCCGTTGCGTAGTTTTAAAGATTTAAGCATACAAAGGGACATAGGGACAGAGAAAGCGACTTTGTTTTATACTATGTAGTGATTATGGTAGTATCAATTATTACCTCCCTATGTTTTTCTTATGTGAATTAATTTCAATGTTAGTATTGCCAGGTGCCCCAAACAGAATCTAGCTGTGTCATGTCAATGCCCCGTAAGATATATGGCAACATACAGAAATAGATGGGGAATTACGTCAGGTCCTCAAAAGTTGTTTGACATGTTCGAAATTCGAATGATTAGAAACTGGAAAAATTTGGACATTATTTCTTTTAATCATACAAAATCCATGATTTTTAAATCTTTTATTTCTAATAGGTAAGTTTTTATCATTTTAATCGATTATGATTACCGTTAGGATGGTAGGTAGTTTTCCGATTCTAAAGTATAATTTATTCACACTAATATATTAAATGGAAAAATTGGAATGGATGGATGGATGTTTGTTAGGTACCTCTTCACGACAAATCTACTGAACAGATCAGGCTGAAATTTTGAAAATACATAAATTACCTTGTATCTATTTTATACCTAAACATGCAAAACTGACTTACAGCTTGGCAAAAAAGTCTTGAAACGGAACTAATTTTTTTGTTTAATGGCAACATTCTTAAAACAATGACGTTTGATGTAAAATTGTAAACAAAGATTACAAATTCTCGGATTTTTTACTTGGATCGGTCAAGCGGTGGTGATAAAGTGACGAAAAGTGAAAAATAATGAATAAAACAGTTAGAAGTGCTGCCAGGGAGGCTATTTATAAGGTATACAGGCGATGTCTGGCAGAATTTGAGGCCAGAACTATTCTTTCAGATCTCAACAATGTTTTTCAAAGAACCGCTGATATGACAGGTTTGTGAGAGTTTGTTTTGTAATTATAAGTTGAAACAAAGGTAACTTGATGGTCCTAAAGCAGGATTAAATTAAAGTTCCACGGAACAAGTGAAATATTCAACAATAAACATCGGGCAGTTAGGTTATGTTTACGTTTGCACTGCGTACTCTGCTATAGCGCGGGCATAGAATTTGATACTTGAGCTAGACTAGCTAATATGTAAATCTATTTCTACATAATTTAAATGTTGTGTTATTTCTTTGTAATAAAGTTATTATAGCGTTTGTATTTTAAATGGTCTAGAAATTAGGTGCCTAAATAATAAACTGAAAAAGGGAAGATAAAGGTATCATAAAAAGTTTATTCTTTATAGGAAGCAGCTGAGCGTGCTAAAACGGAACGGTTCCAAGCTATTACGGAGGAGGATTGGAAGAATTCATGCCAGCGCGTAATAAAAATAGAAAAGGAATACTGTGAGAGAGAACTTACAATGTATTAATAACAATGTATTAAATTTTAATTTACTTTATATTTTTTTCTTTATATACTTACATAACGAGAACTTTGCTCAATTAAACAATATTTACTGGTACTAGTATACTATGTGTGGATATAAATGTACGTATAACAGAAATATACACCTAAGTATCAAGACTAGTTTGGTGCGCTATAGGTGTTGCCATAAGGACCTACAGTGGCGCCCCCATTATTTTCTACTCTTTTTTGCCAAGCTATATCTATTAAATTGTCTATTTGATAATCTCTTATTTATGTTGGTAAGAAAGTTCATAGTGCGACGCATACATTTTGATCCTTTTGAAGAATTATTTCTAGGCCAAAGTTTCATTGCATGACTGCATCATAACATAAAATGACAGTCATTGGGCTTCATAAACCTCTTGCAATACAAAACTAGTTTGTCACTGTTCATGTCGAAAGACTAATGTTTTTCACGCAATGAGACGATGACTTCCTGCTTCTTCTTTTGTACGTATGACATGTCTTAGTAGGTAATCGGCTATTCTAGCAATGTTTTTTCTGAATTATTAGTATTAACTTTATTAAAACCTCTACTATAAGAAGTAAATGTAGGCATCTACTAGGCTATAATTTATTGTTGCGAGTCCGAATTTTATATAAATGATAAACGATTCACTAAAGTAGACACCGGCGAAGATACGAAATGGTCAGACAAAATTTCCAGTTTATGGAATTTTAAATTATCATAGAAATTATGGCTTTTATTCAGTGTCTTCACTATAGCAAAACTTCATCGTCCTATTTGCCAATCTTCAAGGATACAAAAGATAACGAAATTTATCTTTTGTAGTGTTGTATTCACGTGTATATCGATAGATATCGTATCAGTATCAACTTGATAGATAATGATGTAAACACTAATGACCAAATGGTATAAATTTTAAATAATATTTAAATATATATCTATGTAAATAATGCATTAAATATAACAGTTATCTAGTATACCATAACACAAGCTCAGAGTAGCTTATTTTGGGGCTAAATGGTGCTGTGTGGATTGTCCAATATTATTATTATCAAAGAACTAAGGTTTAGACAGTATCTACTCTATTGCTTCCCTTGGAATTGAGGTTCTAGGTCCGGGGTACAATCTGTTTAGGATAATAAGGCTTAAAATTATTGTTACAAAGATTGGCCGAAGCTGGTGCCAGAGCTGCAGAGTATATAGCGCAGCGTTTCAGCATTGCCATTGCCGGGTTATTCATACGTCTTCGGGACCCTTCGGATTGGAATCAATATGGATGTTTCATATGTAAATAAATACTAGTTCTAATTGATTTATATTTATTTTATTATATGTATATAATTATATAATTTATTTATTTAATTGTATAACAATTAAATAAATAGAAATCAATAAGAACTTTATCATTTAGAAAAATATCTTATTTAGTAAAAATTTGTCTCTCTAAAAATCAAAGAACCTGCACATAATTTGTATTGTGTTGGTATAAAAATAAAAAAACAGTGTAGAATCGAATGAGCGAACCATGTTAATTGAACGTAATTATGTAGATAGATTAACATTAAAAATTTAATATCTTGATAATAATTTTAGTATCTTCTGGGTGGTAATCGAATTACTGTTATCTATTTTATAGTTATAATAAATATTGACACTTAGATTTGTATTTTATATACATTTTAATTGTTTAAAATTAAACATTTTAGTTTTAGGTACATTAAGTTAGAGAAAATAACTTATTGTACCTAATACTAAAATGTTTAATGTGGTCTACAAAATTTAAAGATGCTTATAAAGTATTAAGTAAGTTAGACGAAAGCGCAATATGCAGCATATTATTATGAGTAACTTAAGTAATAGATAGTAAATTCAACTATTTAGATTTAATTTTAGATTTAGTGATAGTACATATTTAGGTTAAATTCATAAAATGTAAATCCTTTATTGGCTGTAGGTTAAACTACAAGAATAGTTATAATTTATTTTTAAGAGCTGTGGATTTTGTGTAATATAATAAAATAAAATAAACTTCAAAGAGATCTTCCTAGGGCTAATTATTTTTCTTTTTTAAACATTTACGCATAGGTAATAGCTACCACAATTAAAAGTCGGTAAACCGTATTTCCTACTTATGACAAACCGTCATCTCGTATTTCTCTGAATTAAAATTAATTCTTGTTTAATTGTACTCTTTATACTATAGTTTAATTAAGGGTATTTCCACAGTTCTTAAAGTCGTCACACACTTTTTAAGACGTCATCAATATTTTATGTCCTAAATCAAATTATTTTAGTTAAATAAAATTATATTACGTACTAACATAATATTACTTTATTTATAATAATATACTTACATATTTATTTCAAACATGTTTATATAAGTGTATTATTTAAATCCTCTGGTACGAGATGCACGGATATTTCACAGGTAGGTAACTTAACGTTATCTTTTCTAACCAAAACAAAGCAATGCGTTGATTATTGGCGTCAAATATATTATGCCCATTGCCCATTCATTAGTTGTAGCATTTCTCTAAACGACCTGACCAAAAACAGTTTAACAACCACTTGATCCTTTCGTTTCGAAGTTCTTTTTCTTATGTTACCTACTTGGTTTAAAGTGTATCATAAAAAAAACAATAGCACTTGCTCTAGCTTTGGAAAATTCTATGCTGGTTGTAAAAAAACTACAAACGCGTCGATATTTTATGGCTTCTTCAAATGTTGAACCTTTATGTTGCCAGGTAGATCTATCTCCGTCCGTCCTTAGTAGATTTGAATTTTGGCGTTAAATAAGTAATGTCAACAAATGATGTTGTAATGGAATGTACTATGTATTTCTCTATAAAGTATAAAATATCTGTTAAAGCTTTTTTAATGAATACGATTGTCCATAAGTGTGTTCTTGAATATAATGCTTGAGTAGGTACCTAGTAAAAACCCTAGATTTATTCCCAAATGCGTAAGACTAGTGTATTTTGTTTCTAAACCATATATTTTGGGCTGAAGCACCTGTTTATTCGTTTTATTTTTTTGATAAATATTCCAATCTAGTTTTATCAGATGTGAGCAAATTGTTTACTTCTGCTCTATCTTCATTATTTTGTTTCTATAACATATCTAGGCCGGATAAGCTCTTTATTTTATCTTTGTTTAAAGTCGTTTAAAATTAAATTATTTTAACAGTCACAATTAACCAATTTACACAAAGGTATCTATTAATTGGTCAATCCATGTATTTTTAAATGTATTGACTATTTAAGGAAATATAGATATTTTCCATGGATCCGATGTCATTTTTGTATCTTAAATAGGTCGATATCATTTTAAATACCTGCCTGGTAGACCTGTAGACCCAATAGACCAAGAATACAATCATCTATTTTATTAGAGTCGCTCTATGCTTGACTGATCTTGGCTTTACATCGACTGTAGAGTATTGCAGTAGGATCAAATTCAATAGACTGGTCTTCGAGAGCTGGCATCGATAACATTTATTCAGATTGTCAGAAAAGTCTCTAGCCACAAACTTAAGTAAGAGATCCGTCAGAGTTATCCACGCCGCCATTTCAACTGATTGTGTAGACTTGATGGTACGTATATATCTTACCTGATTAGTGAGTACGTCGATAACAACATAGGCGAGATACACAATCTCCTCCTCATCAGAGCCGAGCGCGGCTCCGCCTAAGCCCGCCGTGCGCACGTGCAATGCACACACCCAGCCACCGCTGATCATCGCGCCATACAATAACACACACCAGCAAAACTCACTCACTCACTGTCACTGTCCATCCGTTTTTCACAACTTTCTAACGGTAAAGTACCAAAACCACTCGGCCGCGCTACGACGACGCTCACTTCAATATCTTAAAATTCAAACTCCGAATGTTCGAATTCACTTGGTTCTTTCGAGTTTTCTTTCACGTTCGAAGTTTAGAAACTTGACGGTTACTCAACTAAAGAACTCGCGTGCGCGGACGCGGTTTTACCGCTAGTCGTCTACGTAAGCCGTTTCCGCTGTAGGTGAAAATCTAGAATTAACTTTACATTATTGGTTACACGAATGCCTACAAACGGGTTCAGTCAAAAAGCAATGCCGTCGACGACCGTTCCCAAATCCGAATGCTTTTGTCCCGAAACACTGACACTGTATAGAAGCACTAGAGTTGTTATATTGTAGGTATAGATGTCTTGTCTGTTTTTGTGTAGCGTCTGCTGTGATGGAATATTTTTAGGTAGGTAAATAAGTAAGGACAGATCGACACGAGCGTGTCTGTCCGATCGTTGGATCGACTGCCGCTTGCCCCCCTGACACTGCGCAGGTAGCGCCAGGTGAGCGCGACGCGACGTTGCCAAACCGGCATTATCAATGATGAGATAGCACCACGTCACTGAAACACGCACCGTTGCCACCAGGTAAACTGCTGTCTTCACACTATTCCAAATTCAAATATTCAAATGAAACCTTCGATGAACAGCGCACAGATTTTGAATTTCGTTTGTTTATGTTAAGTCATCGTGATTTTTTTTTAATCTGGCAGAATGTATGTTGGTTTATGGCCTCATTAGAGCAAATAGTAGAAAGTATGCAGTTAGGAGGTAATAGTTAGTGAATTATGCGTTCATTCATACAAGGTCGACTTCTCGACTATTTCCTAGAGCCATAGATTTAGAAATACATTGCTTGGTCAGCAAGGAGTTTACTTAAATGAGGCTGTAGCTGTGAAGCCTTAGTGATCTGTGAACTTTGTTGTTTATTTCGATCGTGGAATGAGGAATTTACATCCGCAATCAAGTTTATTTATTGTTTTACCGAAGCACCTGTACTTTGGTAAAAGTTCTGAAGATTATGTACTTTGGAACATCTTTTTGAGTGTATGTAAACATATAGCATCCATCTCTGGATAGCTACTGTGAGCTATTTAAAGAATAAAATACATGATAATGATAAATACTTAATATGATTGTCAGCAAAGCAATCTACGAAGTTTATGACCTGAATCAAAATTCTTGACGACTGATAGTTAGTACCATTTATAGCCAGTGTCTTGGGGACGCTTCCGACTGGTATTGACATGGATCAATTGAGATACCTTTAGACTGTTTGCAACCGTCTGCCTGCAGTTAGCTCGATGGTTTCAATTGTAAATACTAGTTGAAATTTTTCTATTCCTTGCTTGTAATTTTCGTTGTTAATAAAAACTTTAAAAAAAATATATATAGAGATTGTATTTACATAAACCTATCTGAAGTTGCAGTCTTTATCTATCTAATAGCAGCGCCTCGCGGTTTCACCCGTGGTAATTCCCGTTCCCGTGGGAATTCCGGGATAAAATATAGCCAGTGTTTTTCCAGACTATAATCTATCTCTGTGCTAACTTTCATCCATATCCGTTCAGAGTTTTTGCCTGAAAGAGTAACAAAGATCCATACTTACAAACTTTCGCGTTTTTATAGTTGGATCTATTTAAGTTATATCGTACAAATTGGTCTACTGTGGCGAGAATCGAACCCGCAACCACCTGAGTCCTAGACCTTCGCTCGCTGCGCTACAGACGTCACTACATAGTATAAAATAAAGTCGCTTTTTCTGTCCCTATGTCCCTATATCCTTATGTCCCTTTGAATGCTTAAATCTTTAAAACTACGCAAGGGATTTCGATGCAGTTTTTATAATAGATAGAGTGTTTCAAGAGGAAGGTTTATTCGTAATAATAAAACCGTACGAAGCTGGGCGGGTTGCTAGTCTTAGATAAACCTTACTTAGATTTAAGTAGAGTACGTTTAATTATATTTAAGTATATTAGCCTCTCACTTTCAAGATAATTATCATTTTGAGGTTGTCTCTGACGTTTATGCTTAATTTTGAAGTAAATATGCATCTAACTTTAAAACAATGTTGTAACTTGTAGTTAGCATAGCAATTACTTAGCTCTATTATGTAGGGTTCCTTGTAAGAATTAAGTAAAGTCTACATCTTTATTAACAACGAAAATTACAAGCAAGGAATAGAAAAATGACAACTAGTATTTACAATTGAAACCATTGAGCTAACTGCAGACGGTTGCAAACAGTCTAAAGGTAGCTCAATTGATCCATGTCAATACCAGTCGGAAGCGTCCCCAAGACACTGGCTGCATTACCACGCTGTATGGCAATTACTTGAGTTTAGGATTAAATAATAATACTGGACAATCCACACAGCATCATCTAGCCCCAAACTAAGCAGAGCTTGTGTACTATATCACTAAAGTCTACGTCACTAAAGTCGCTTTTTCTGTCCCTAAATCCGTATGTCCCTTTGAATGCTTAAATCTTTAAAACTACGCAACGGATTTTGATCCGTTTTTTTTTATAGATAGGGTGATTCAAGAGGAAGGTTTATACGTATAATAAAATCTGGTCGCTAGTTACTAATATACTTAAAACAGTAGATACAGTACAGACGAATAAATGTTTTATATCTACCTACTTAGAAAACCACACCATTTTTATTTAAAAAAGTACAACAGGCGGCCTTATCGCTAACAGCGATTTCTCCCAAGCAACCGCTTGGATCGCTTTAAAAAGACAAGTTCTATTTTGTGCTAGAATAAGGTCTCTTTTGAAATGATGAAAAACAAGAGGAGGCGGCTCTCCATTTGATTGTACCCTTGTTTTTGTGTGTATTTTACTCTGTATTTTAGTAAATTGTTTTATTCTTTTATTTTCGTAAATTATAATAATTAACATAACTACCTATGATAATTGTATTGCCATACAGCGTGGTAATGCAGCCAGTATCTTGTGGACGCTTCCGACTGGTATTGACATGGATCAATTGAGCTACCTTTAGACTGTTTGCAACGGTCTGCAGTTAGCTCAATGGTTTCAATTGTAAATACTAGTTGTAATTTTTCTATTCCTTTGCTTGTAATTTTCGTTGTTAATAAAGATATTGTATTGAAAATAATTGTAGTACGATTTTGATAATTATTTGCTTTTGTATAGGTAGTAAATGACCACGTTCCACGGTGGTTGGTTATTAATGTCTTCCATTTCCTTTTTAGTAAGCAATAAATACAATAAAATAACAATTAACAACGAAAATTACAAGCAAGGAATAGAAAAATTATAACTAGTATTTACAATTGAAACCATTGAGCTAAATGCAGACGGTTGCAAACAGTCTAAAGGTAGCTCAATTGATCCATGTCAATACCAGTCGGAAGCGTCCCTGTTATTATTAATAATTATTATTATTATTAATAATTATTATTATTATTAATAATTATTAATTATCTGAGCGTCTGGTCGATGCGACGCGTGACCCGAGAGCTGGTGAATATCTGGCTCAGCGCATCAGCATTGCCATACAGCGTGGTAATGCAGCCAATAACAATTTGTATAGGGTTTCAAAACCAAAGCCAAGATTTTAAAAGTATTTTACGACACTGGTATCTTTGGACCAAATCTCAGAAGTCCGAAACAAGTTTTCGTTTTGAAATCTTTCATTTATCGGACGCCCTCCGGCCAGGTGGGATGACGATCTGCTCTAGACTGCTGGCAGATGCTGGATGTGGCAAGCTGAAGATAGGGCGCTATGGCGCGCATTGGGAGAGGCCTATGTCCAGCAGTGGACTAACATAGGTTGATGATGTTGATAATTTATCTGTTCTCCATATTGAACTCGATGTTAAGCCTCGCTGCTCTCATGCAATGAGTTGTGTAAGTTAGAGTTTTGTTCCTAATGTTCTTTCTGTTACCAATTGTTTTTTGTTATTTTATCGGTTGTCATTCTTATATGCCTTTGTTGATATAAAATATCTTGGATTCAAGAATCTATTATAATAATTACCAAAGCTAAGCTAGCTTGAAAGCATACAAACAAATTATATAACAATTTGTCAAAAAGAAAATTATGAGGTTCGCGTTGATGTCTTTAGTATCAGAAAATAACTCAATTGAAGAGTAGCAATCGAATAAATTAAAATTTCTCACTATTGTAGGTAAACTAAATTCGGAAAAAGGATAAAATTTAACGATTTTCTATACAAACCTCAGTACCATAGATATACATTTAAAAATAATGTTTATAAGACAATATTATAATGGATGGATGGATGATTGTTACCTCTTCACAACCTTACATAAAAGAGAAAATATTTAAACTACCATTTTTTACAAGAATTAACAATGACACGAGAATTATTATGCTAATTAGTTTTAATTATTGTTTTAATTTATTATATATAGCCTGGATAACCTTGGATAGTTATTGTCCCTAAGATACTTATTTTTTGTGTTCGGATATCGTTAGTGTATAGTGTCGTAATCGAGTTACGTTTGATGATGAAACCGGTGGTAACGTTCGTAGTAAAGACGAAAAATGAAGGGAATATCTGCCATCATAAAATTCACTCAAAGTGTGTTCAGTTCTTCTGCGATCATGGCACATAAAACTGTGCCGAAATCAGCGTTGCCAGATTTTTTTTCGGGCAAAGCGGTACCTATTCAGAAATCTTTTGAGTAAATTGTAAATTTGTAAACAGTGGTTTTTTTACTTATGCTTTTATCTAATTTCAGACTATTAAGTTTACAGTAATGTTGATGATGGATAGCCATTTTTGACCCATTTTAGGGTTATGAGTTAAGTGTTTCAATTTCCCCAATTTTCCCTTAACGAAAACAGAGTTTGGAGGCCACCAAGAGCAACTTCGTATCTCTTCCTAAATTAGACCAAATAAAACTATTAGACTAGTATTAAAAAAACTCATGTTAGGTAAGTATAACAAACTGAAAGTGTGAATTTAGTAAATTCCTGTGTTTAATGGAATTATATGATAAAATAAGTGGGGGCACCACGATAGGTGCTGGTTGCGCTTTAAGGCCCCCTTGTTCGAAGATTTAGGCCAGAAAGGTTTTTCGAAGCTCGCGGCTGTCGCGCCGCTCGCGGGTTTGTATGTGTTTAGGCATCATTAGGAAAATAACACTACAACATCCACCTCAGCGATTTGTACTAGGAAAATGATTTATCTAAAGATTGGTGTAAAAATAAGGTCAATTTTAGGCACAGTATTGAAAATGTTTTTTAAAAAGAGGCAACTTACAATAACTATAGAAATTATTAATTGATTTTCTCTTCGCTTAATTGTGGAAGAAGCGAAAAATAAACCACTAGCACGTGTATAACATAAGTGTCTAATACGTGTTTGTCTCATAGAGTTTCTCTCATATAGATATAATGTCGGAGTAAAACTGAGCGACATCTGGCCAAGCATTAACGTCATTGATGTAATCATTTAAGGAGTAATATGCCTTCATGATAAGATAAAAGTCGGGACGTTTGGCATCGCTGGCGGAAATATACAGAACCCCGCTAACAATCTCCAGCTTAGCTGAATATGTTAGTTTTGACCCCCGACCTCCTTATTGCGCTGGGGTTCAATGCTGCGACACTTTGTATAACTACCTGTTTCCCGCTTTCAAATCGCACAAGGTTAATGTGGTTAACTATACCCTGTTAGTTTGTTTTTTAATTGTTTTTGTTCGCGTGATTAAATTTTTTTAGTATTTTTATGGACTTCAAAACAAGGAGGGCCTTTTTATATAGTTTGTAGCTACTTGTGGGAGCCTGTTAATGGTCACCTTGCTGCTCAATACTGTGTTTATTTAGATAAGTAATATTGTACCAATGTCTCCCCTAAAACAAATAAATAAATAAATATGTATTTTTTATTTTTTTAAGTATCACTAGCTGTGCGACGACTTCATCAGCATGGTGTAGCATAGCAATAGTACCTACCTAAAAAGATAATTTTAAAAAATCATACATTCACTTTGTTAAACCTATCATAAGATTTTTAATGCATCTGCAGTACCTACCTAGTTTTATTTTCTCTATTGTAGGAAGAAATACGAAAACAGAGTTTGGAGGCCAGCAATCTTCGTATCTCTCCCTTAAATAGACAATATAAAACTACGACACATGCATTAAAAAAAAACTTATGATAGGTTTAACAAACTGAACGTATGATTTTTCAAATTTCCTTTGTTCAACGTAATTATATGATAAAAAAGTGTTGGCACCAGTGTACCCGCTGTTTGCGCCTTAAGTAATTGAATAAACTTTATAATAAAACAAAACCCGAAATTAAAGTGAATTATGTGAACTAAAAGGAATATTTTTATTTTCAAGGGTTTGAATCTGCGTGCTACTGAATGGCACTATTACATATTCTGTGAGGGGGTTACTTATAATACAATCAATAAATAAATAATACCGGACAGTCGACACAGCATCATCTAGCCCCAAGCTAAGCAGAGCTTGTGTTATGGGAACTAGATGACTGATATACTTAATACAATACATTACATAGATAGATTTAACAAATAATCAATGGTTCTGTGTGTACATATTAGTGCAGCCAACTGTACCTACCTGTTTAAAATATTTTCTCAGCGCGCCTTTGGATGACCATCAAAGCCTAACTAGCTTTGTGATCGAGCGATGCAAGATCTTGGGAGAACCATCTTTCTCTGCCCCAGCAATGTGTAGCGACCCGAAGGGGCTTGTGGTGTCTTCAAGAAATGCCACATAACATGTAGGTGGGTGATTCTCCCAAACTCGTTTTTTTGACTCATTGACAAAAAAACGAGTTTTTTGACTCGTATAATTATCATAGAATATTAAAAAACTAAAAATGGCCTCCCTTTATTATCTTTGTCTAATCTACTTTCAAAAAAAAATCAAGGGGCTAAGGATACTTTTTGTATGATTTTTCGAGCCGGACACGTATTTTTGAACCCTGGAAGAATTACCCAGGTATGCCGTCGGCTATGAAAGTATTAAATATACTACTCTGTCAAGAAAGTACCGGGAAAATATCAATAATACACAAAATGTTTGTTATTCATCCAAATTTATTTTATCACCTTCAAAGTATGCTCCTTCAGAAACGATACACTTACGCCAACGAATTATCCAATCATCAAAACATTTTTTAAACGCTGTTTCCGGAATTGAGTTCAGTTCTCGCCGCGAATTCTCCTTTATGTCTTGTACCGATTGAAAACGGGTGCCACGAAGTGGTAATTTGAGTTTAGGAAAAAGAAAGAAGTCGGCCGGAGCCATATCTGGTGAATATGGTGGTTGCTCGATGGTATTTGTTGAGTGTTTGGTCAAAAATTCGGTCACAATGATGGCCTTGTGCGAAGGCGCATTATCGTGGTGCAACAGGTCTTTTGGGACTAGTCGAGCGGCAACATGTTTCATACCCAAGTGATTATTTAAAATGGTACGGATCGACTCGTGAGATACAGAAAGTTCGGCGGCTATCTCTCGCAAAGTTGAATGAGGATTTTCAGTCACTGTTTCCTTCACTTTTGCGATGTTAACTTCAATTGCAGACGTTGATGGCCTACCAGAGCGAGGCAAATCTTCCATCACATCTCGACCGCTTTTGAACGCTTTGTACCACTCATAAGCACGTGTTTTTGATAAAGTCGATTCACCGAAAGCCTTTTGTAACATTTTCAGTGACTCCGAACACGAAATTCCATTGGCGATGCAAAACTTATGACAAACTCTTTGTTGGATGTTTTTGTCCATTGTGAAATTCGCAATACACACTAGATATGATGTAACTAAAAACAGCAAATAACAGATGCAACTCAAACTCCGCGCCAAAATGGCAAACAGTTGTGCCAACCTAACAACAACAAAAAAAACAAAAATTTGAATTTGGAACCATAAACAAATCATCCATTCCCGATACTTTTTTGACTGAATGTATATCAGAAGCTATCTTCTCAAATCTTACTATCTAATCCTACGATTATAATAAATGGGAAAGTCTGTGTCAATGTTTGTTATAAGTATGGTTATAAGTAATCTCCGGAGATTACTTATAGAATGTTTGTTATAAGTTATAACAAACATTCGCACAGACTTTCCCATAAATAACGCAAGTAGTTACGGCCGTAACTAGGAACTTAAGTTATTTAAATGGAATTTGGTACGTAAGTAGTTATGGGCCTAGAACAGCCTAGAATAAGACATATAAGCTAAAATTGGAAATTTAAACCTGGGGGTTAAACAGGGTGGTAAAGTTTGTATGGAAATATATTATTCCTTGGTTTGATTATCTCAAAACTCGGTTTATATAAAGTGCAAAGTAAATAATTAGACAGGTATTTTTTATTTTTACGAAACTACCCCTAGGAGGAGTGCAATAAATTTCTGAAATTTGACTAATAAATTTCCAAGCGTGCGAAGCCGCGGGTCGCTAACGTAGTACGTCTTGATCTTAGTAAATAATAAATAAGGCTTTATTTTTTATAACATTTCTTTAAGTACCTATTATTTATTTATTAGTATATAATACTACCATTGTTGTAATAGGATTGTGGGTGTTATAAGGATATTAATATGAATCCATTGGACAGGATCATCATCATCATCATCTTTGGTTTATATTAGTCCACTGCTGGACATAGACCTCTCCTAATGAGCGCCATAGCGGACAGGATGACTTCATGCAAAAATCAAGATTATAAGTGTTAAAAGTACCAACCAACAGATTAGTTTTACGATTAGATAAATGTTATCTCATTGAGTATTGGACTTTGATCGCAGATTCAAATTTTATGTCAAGTCATTATGTTATTAGTGATTTTTAATGGGTATTTATTGCATACCTTGTGTTTACAAAAAAAGGTATTTAAAATCAACAGCTGTACCTATTTTCTTACGTTGTAATTTTTCTATTCCTTGCTTGTAATTTTCGTTGTTAAAAAAGTATTTTCCTATAAAAAAAAAATTCTTACATTATTATAGTCTTTTTCACATAGGAAGCGTTCCGTGACGTTTCAGTTTGACAGTTATAGAAATGAGCTAAGTGTAATCGTAAAAATTTGATTCGATTTTTGACTTGATTTAGTAACGAAAATCGATTTTTCGTAAAATATTTTCATTAATTTTAAATGTCTTAAACAAAGTAAAACATTAAATTAGGTATAAATAAATAAAAACAATATTAAAAATCTGCATTTCCAATAGGTAATACGTCATAACCTAGAAATAGGACGGTAATAATATCAGCAGATAGGTAGGTAATTGAAAATCAATAACAAATAATCAACAATAATCATAGGTATGTACTTCCGTGATAAAATTATAAAATGATGATGTAGAAAGTTACGATTTTAATTTGCGATAATCGATCTATAGATTTGCTGGAATAATATTTGTTTGCCTCAACTCTATTACGTTCTGTTCTACGCAAAACAAATTGCCACGGATTTCATAAAATTATTGATTTCTATTTTTTATTACGCGTGGAGGCTAAAATAAATTTATTTTTGGATAATTTGTGTGTCGTGCTATACTTCTGTAGCTTAATTCATATGTTTGGAATGAAATAAAAATTGTTTGATTTTTCGAAATTTCAATTTGCCAAAATCCTAGTCAATTGAAATGAAACGCGTTCCATCTGTCAGGGAACGCTTCCTATGTGAAAAAGACTATAGATCATATAACTCACTGTACATACCAATTATAACAAACTCTTAAAAATCTAAGCCGTCACCAGACGGCAGAGTACCTACCCAGAATGCTGGCAGCATTGCCACGTTGAATGGCAATGCTAATTCGTTGACCAAAATAGAAGCCAGCATTCTGCTGTGCTATTACGCTAAAACCGCCCATCCAAATTGATATTATTGAGCCATTTCAATGGCCATCGCGCGCTTCCTTTCCATACAATTTCAAATTAAGAAAGCCATTAAAAGGGATTTCATATGTCAATTTTGTTTCATAAGTCAGTTTTTTTTCAAAACTGACATAAGAAAGCCCTTTTAATGGCCTTCGTAATTTGAAATTGTATGGAAAGGACGCGCGCGATAGCCATTGAAATGGCGCAAGAATATCAATTTCGATGGGCGGTTTTAGCGTAGGTAATCGCACAGCTGATCTCCTTGTGTTTATATTTCCCCTATAATAAATAATTGTTCATATGTTAACAAATCGCGGAAGGTTAAATTTTTTTACCTAAGTCTCGTGACCCGAGAACTGGTGAGTATCTGACGCAGCGCATCATCATTGCTATACAGCGGGGAATGCAGCCAGTGTCTTGAGGACTCAAATAATTCAATTGGTAATTCTATATTTTACTAGCGATTCGCCCCGGCTTCGCACGGTTTTATTATACGTATTTATACGTATGAAGGAGGAAGGTAGAGGAAGGTTTATACCTTCCTCTTGAATCACTCTATCTATTAAAAAAAACGCGTCAAATCCGTTGCGTAGTATTAAAGATTTAAGCATACAAAGGGACATAGGATATAGGGACAGAGAAAGCGACTTTGTTTTATACTATGTAGTGATATTTCATATACCTACCTACTATCGTTTTAATTTGTATAAATCCCTTGCTGGTAATTTGAGTTATTAACAAATAATTTTCTAGAAGAGATCATGAAATCTGAGTTCTTTTCAAACCGCTAGTTATTCTCAAATTATAATAATGATGAGAAGTGGTCACGGATACGTTATTAACTCATTGTCTTCGACCTTCAAGATCAAAAACAGCAAAACTGACGAATTTATGTCATGCAAAATACATACTTAGCCTACTCACAACGAACAATAGGTAGTTAGGTACTTGAAATGGGACAGAATGACAAAGATACCTATTCTTCATCATAATTATTTATTTATTTATTTTTACAATTAGGTTTGTCTATGGCGAGTACACTAAATCTTATGAACAAGGTAGCTAGCGATCCGTCCCGGAATCGCACGGTTTTATTATACGTATAAACATTCCCCTTGAATCACTCTATCTATTAAAAAAAATCGCATCAAATTCCGTTGCGTAGTTTTAAAGATTAACGCAGATTAAAAGCCCACATAGGGACAGAGAAAGCGACTTTGTTTTATACTATGTAGTGATAGTGATTTACATTATTTTGTAAAAATAAGTGTCTAACCTTTTACGGGCCGACACAGCATGCATTACTTGTATACTAACTAAGCACTCTTAAGCTAGACAAGAAAAATGTAAAATAAATTGTGGAAAACAGGAAATTTTACAGGAATACTAAATAATTCTACTTATTGACTTAGCTACTAACTTATACAAAAAAACAGTAGGTAAATGGGTACATAGGGTTCATAATTTCATGTAAAATCTAGCAAGATTATTACCAATCTATACTAGTCCACAGCTAGACGATATATCGATATAAACTCGAAACATTTTGGTGAGTTCCTATTTTATGACGGCCGATGTGGTGTGGTGGGCGAAGGGACGCCTGCTACGCTGGAGGTTGCGGGATCGATTCAAATATTTGATCCGGGGTTCTGGGAGTTTTCTATGTATAATAAAAATATCTATCTATGTAATGTTTTGTATTAAGTAGGTTTAAGTATTCAGTTATCTAGTATCCATAACAATCTCTGCTTAGCTTGGGGCTAGATGATGCTGTGTGGATTGTTCAGCATTATTTATTTATATTGTTTGCTTAATGAAAAATATCATGTTGTCTGATAATAAAAGTCATGATTCAATAAAAATGAGAGTTGTGAGTTTTGTTTCCTTGTTCAAGAACTTTTTATGATTTTTTGAAGGCAAGCAATTAATCTTACCTATACCGCGATTGAAAAACATAGATATTTTTTGTAAACAAATGAGGTACAAAACCAAAGGAATATTGGTGGAACATATTTTACGACGTTGGTATCTCCAGGAGCTCCAAACAATTTGTAGTTTTGATAGTTTTCATTCATCATTTCATTGGTCTTTAAGACGTTTTCGAACCCGAACTTGCAAGTTTTTCGCTGTTCTTGAGCAATTATGCGTTGTTAAACATTTTGTTTTGGTTTTTAGTTGCTAGCTTGATGTTAACCTGCTACTGTCTGTTATTACTATCAGTTTTTGTTTAGTTTTCATTCATAAATGTCAATGTTTACAAAAAATATCTACGATTCCAAATAAGAGTAGGTACCTATAGGTAGGTTCTTTTTTAATTTAAGTGTCGCTTTACAGAATGCTTAAAATCTTGAAAAAAACTTTATTTTTATTGAAATTTAATCACCCTAGAAATCCAGTAAAATCATAAGTAGGTACACAATCTTAACTAATCAGCCCACTTCTGAAAGAATGTTTGTAATAACAGCCTCTAGAGAGAAAACGCCTTATTTTTTATAATAATTAATAGAAAATAAGGCCCCTCTGGTCTCTCGAAATCCATTGAAATCATACATAAGTGATTCTTACTAATCAGCCCACTTCTGAAAGAATGTTTATAATTTTCAGTGTAAACAGCCAAGAGCGCATGCGCCCGCCCTCTCTTGCTATTGGCGCGCTCATTATAAAATCCAAGATGGACGCCGCCCGCGTCGGGTTACGCGATCCAGATGGAGTATGACCTATTTTACCTACAGAACGGACAGATAGGTAATGTAATTTATGATTTTCAAGTAAATGAAGATGGTTATGAATTAATAAAATAGGTAAGCAAAGCTAGAAAAATCTACCTATGGAAAAATTGTCTCCCCGAGATTTCTATAGTGTATGGAAACTTTTTAGGGTTCCGTGCCTCAAAAGAAAAAACGGAGCCCTTATAATAAAAGTGATCATATTATGATCCGTTGTCCGTCTGTCAAGCAAGACCCTTTTTCTCCTGAACGTGTGGAGAGGTCTAATACCTACTGTCCCTTGGAGCTGTGAAAATATCAAACTTCTAAGCGGCAAATGAATCAATTCGCAATCAAAAGATCCTACAGCCGCTTATGCTGCTTTCGACACTCGCAAGAGAATCCAAACCTATAGGTAGGGTAGTTACTCCCCGTGAGTGAAATTTGGTACCTACACCTACTAAGTTTGTCTTAAAGCACAGAAAAACCGAAAAATGTTAAAACATTATTTTTTATCTACTTACTTACATCATGTTATCAAAATATTTTTAAAGATTATGGATTATGATTATGGTACGGAACCCTTTGTGCCTGAAGCAGTTTAGACCAGTTTTCTTCCACAGGTGACTAGCAAACAGCAAGGCTAATGTTTGTGAATGGTAAATACCAGTTTAAAGAACTCTAGCCTCTAAAACCCAATAAAATAATTATAAGTTACAGTTCCACACTCCGATACAGTAATTTAACTGACTAATAGACGCATAGTTATTTATATTTACGCACAGATTCGTAAACCAGCTGGGGCCGATAGCACAGAAAAACTGGAGAGTACATAAGCCGTTAGAGGGTTTACCTACTTTACACGCGATTTTAGTAACGGCTCGGTGGGTTAGCTAAGGAATTAGATTAACAACAATACCTTTAGATACTATAAGTACTAAAAACCGCATCATAATCCGTTGCGTAGTTTTAAAGATCTTTTATGCATACATGGGTCAATCAACTTTTAAGGCTGACCGCTCACTATAGTCAAGACTGTCTTGAGACAGTTTTGTCTCACATAGACAAGTCTGACTTACGACACAAACAAAACTGTTTTGTCTACCACACTGCGCACACCTAAGACAAAACTGTTTTACAACGCGCACCGTCTGCGTCCAGTGATGCCATATTAGGCGAATTGTCGCCACTTAGGGTATTTTAGGGGGTCACATGGAAACCAAAAATCGATTAAGCCATTTACAAAAATTAGAACGGCTAGTTAATACTTTAATACTTTAGGCTACTTCAGAATTACTCAAAATAGATATGATTATGCTTGTAACGAAACGTAATATGCACACTGTTCTTTGTTCAGATTCTTTCCACGCCACTTTTTTTCTTTTGAAATAGCTGTAAAGTGAATTTAGATACAATGCTACTTCGTACCTAACTATGTATGATATTCACTTTTGTTACAAACTGTGCATGTTAGACCAGGGCAGGTTTTTGAAAAATAAAAATAGTAGGATGAAACCCATTGGAAAAGGATAGTATAATAAAAATTAAAGGAAAAATAATTTACGGGCGATGCGAAGTCGGGAAGTGGAAGGGGGTGAGTGTTTAAGAGCAAAAACGGTTTATTTCGATTTGGCTAGAAAAATGTAACCTAATGTCTACGTACACACTTTTTTAACATAACCTCGAAATTTAAGTTAAAAATTAAAAAACCAAGTCTTTGTAAAACAAGAACTGTTTTGCATCGCGCATCGTCTGCGTCCAGTGATGCCAGATTAGGCGAATTATCGCCACTACCTTAGGGGTCAAATGGCTACCAAAAGTCTAATCCGGCTACTAGTAGCCATTTAGGGTGTCTAAAAAAATTAGAATGGCTACTTTAGGCTACTTCAGAATTACCCCAAACAGATTTACTCCCCACACTGAAGTACGAAACACACAGAAGCCAGAGGCGAACACCGGCACACCTTCGCCTCCGCTCCGCCTCCGGCTTCTGTGTGTTTCGAACTTAAAGGTCTCCTCACACTGAAGCCGGAGGCGGAGCGGAGGCGAAGGCGTGCCGGGTTTTCCTATGGCACCGCGCCGCCACCGCCTGCGGTGTGTGTGTAGGCTTTCATATGATTCAATAGAATACAACTCGCACGCCTTCGCCTTCGCTCCGCCTCCGGCTTCAGTGTGTGGAGACCTTACTATTTATAACAATTTAATTCATTCACTTAAAATAAAAATATATATTGTTTGGATAGGTACCTAATTCCTACGAGTATGTAGGTACAGATCTGTCATTATTCCCTCTTAATAAATTTTGATGGATTTAGTCCAGTCAATATAGTAAGTTCACCTCGGAATTCGAGATACCCAGCTGTAAGTCTGTAAATACAATGTGTAATAACAAAAAAAGCGCAGAAAACTGATTTTTGTAACCTTTGACCTTGAAATTTAATAGTTGCGCACACCCTACTATGTGTAGGTTTTGAGACAACTTTTAGGGTGCCAATATCTTGTATATTATATATGTATATTATGTATTATTTACAGACTTACAGCTGGGTATCTCGAATTCCGAGATTCTTACCTAATTTCTTGCACTAATTGAGCTTATTCGTATACATCTGAGTTCTATACTAAGCTAATTAAGTAAGTACCTATAATATTTACCAATCAATATTTAAAAATATAAGTAAACTATTGAAAAAAAAATTGCTAAGTTTACTGAAGTTCATCAGTTCATCATAAAGCAAAATAAAAAACAATAAAAAAGGAAGATTTACGACGATATCCCCGTTACGACGGATAATTTTTTTCACAAATTTATAAAAACGGACCTTTTGCAATATTGGACCATTTTGGCGTTCGAGTCGGAGCTTTTTCATTTTGACTGCCGGCAACACTACAAGACAAGACTGTTTTGTCTTTGATGTGCGCACCCCCATACATGCAAAGGGGAAGCCGACTGTCGTTAGTCAGTCTTGTCGCAGAGTCTATGAGACAATTTTGTCTAATAGACGTCTTGTCTCAAGTGTGCGCGTCTTCATTACTTTTATAAGGCAATAGTCTGTCTTAAGACAGTCTTGACTATAGTGTGCGGTCAGCCTAAGTGTACATCAATGAAAAAATTTACTTTTTAAATTTAATTTGAATTTTTTCATATTTTATCATAATTGTTATAGATAATTATTTATATTTTAAGAATTCACATAGAGCAGCGAGCTTTATTTAAATAAACAGTAAATTTGACTCCGAATACCATATGACTATAGTTAAAATAGTCCCTTGGACAACTAAACTTAATAGGATTCTGAACCATTTAAAATTCAGTCAAATTGTAATCCGTCACTTTATTCTCACTTAAAATAGGATGGATTTCAATTTATCTTTCATAAATAAATGACGCGACTTTTAATTTTTAAGTTATTCCCAATAATATTGTCTCCTGGACAACGACAAACTTTAAATGTAACGAACTTTTTATTTAATTTGCAAAGAAATAAGTTATACGTGATATTTAATAGTTTATAAATTCACTTATAATTGTTACATTTAAATTTCTATATTTTGTAAACCTTACTGTTGTTTAAAAGTAATTATGACGAAAATGTGTCTTCAGGAGACAGGGACAAATTGGTTGTCCAGTGGACATATTCGGTTGTCCATAGGACATTACTCGGGAGTCCGAAGGACATGCTAGAATTGAAATTGCCTGTATTTGTTCTTTTATGTAAAAAAATATATCAATAATTATTGGTTTTATTACATTTTTCATCAACATTCATCATCATCATCAACCTATATTAGTCCACTGCTGGACATAGGCCTCCCCCAATGAGCGCCATAGCGCCCTGTCTTCAGCTTGCCGCATACAGCATCTGCCAGCAGTCTTTTGCAGATCGCCATTCCACCTGGCCGGAAGGCGTCTTACACTACGTTCGCCAAGTCGCAGTCTCATGATATTCATTACGAATCCTGTCTTTTAGAGAATCTCCGAGCATAGCTATAAAGATGAGGATGTATGGTGTTTGATTCTATACTATACGTTTTCTATTCTTTAAACGTGTTTGATTCTTTTTTATCCTTTCTCCGCCTGAAGCCTTACATTACATAGTAAATTTCTGAGCATCTGCCAGCAGTCTTTCGCAGATCATCATCCCACCTGGCCGGAGGGCGTCCTACACTACGTTTACCGAGTCGCGGTCTCCACTCAAGAACACGTTTACCCCCACGGTTGTCGGTTCTTCGCGAGATATGGCCGGCCCATTGCCACTTCAGCTTGCTAATTTTTTCAGCCGATGTCGATAATTTTGGTTCTCTGTCGGATGTATTCGTTACGAATTCTATCCTTCAGAGAGACTCCGAGCATAGCTCTTTCCATAGCTCGCTGAGCGACTTTGAACTGGTGGACCAGCCCTACCGTGAGTGTCCACGTCTCAGCTCCGTAGGTCATTACGGGTAGGACGCACTGATTGAAAACTTTCGTTTTCAAACATATGCGGTATGGCCGACGAAAACACTTGACGTAGTATCCCAAATGCTGCCCAGCCTAGCTGGATCCTCCTCTTGGCCTCCTTCTCAAAATTGTTTTTACCTAGCTGCACAATCTGCCCAAGGTAAGTGTACTTGGAAATAATTTCAAGAAGGTGACCATCTACGACGATCGGTCCCGGAACAATATGGCCATTAATCATGACATATTTGATCATGAATAATCAACATTAGTTACAATAAACTATTCAATAATCTATGTTTCCCGTAGGTACTAAAGTAGTATGTTTGCCTGTGTAGTTTATCATGTTTTATTGTAAAGTAGCTTAGTTATCTTTATTTATGAGTGTGTGTCGTATTGTCTCATAAATATTTTTCGTTCTTTCTTTCTCTCAATAATGAATAGATCTATAAACGTGACAACTTTTACTAATTAACTCAACTTAAACACTTTTTGACTCTAACTTGTACTTTGCTGTGCAGTGTGACTGCACATCCCTCATATGGGTATTGTTTTTGACTAACTCAAACCCGTAGATTACGATAAAGATTTCCAAGAAATCCAAGATGGCTGACATTTTACACCACCACCACAGAAGACCAGCGCTATGGCATGATTCGCTCTGTCATAGCACACGCTGAGTGGTTACCAATTTTCGTCATGTCTACTTTTATTTTATTTCCAAAACTGTATTTTCCTGTATTTTATATGACAAAATATTTTTTTTTTTACTTTACTTTATATTTTTTAATCGCGAAATATCATCATGGGTATCGATTTCGACCTATTCGGTGTAGAAACCCAGTAAGGCGAGCAAAGCGAACCGCACCGTATTGCAGCACGAGTGGAGTCGCAATGCGAAGACAGTTACTCCTCAAGGCGAGCGTAGCGAGCTGCGTTTCGTGGTACACTGCATGGTGCGCGTAGCAAGCCGCGCAGTGTCGTAGCACGGGTGGAGTCGTATTCTGGTGAGCAAAGCGAACCGTAATGCGACGGTTGTTTCTCAGCAAGGCAAGCGTAAACTCATGCTGCCACACTCCGCAAGCCGCGCAGTGTGGCAGCATGAGTGGAGTCGTATTAATTCTAATTCTGCATAATTCTGCAGTTATCTTTATCTTCTGGCGGCATACTTAAGTTTTTTATTCCTATGGTAGCTTTCCCTTTTTTATCTTTCGCTCGGCTAATTTCTCCGTATCTGCTTCAAGATTTTTTCAATTGCGTCTTGATTTTTATTTTCCATCAAACCCATTATCACTAGTCACTAGATAGTATAAAACAAAGTCGCTGTCTCTGTCCCTATATCCCTTTGTATGCTTAGATCTTTAAAACTACGCAACGGATGTCAATGCGGTTTTTTTAATAGATAGAGTGATTCAAGAGGAAGGATTATACGTATAATAAAAACGTGCGAAGCCGGGGTGGGTCGCTAGTCTTAAATAAAAACAAAAACAACTTAGAATTGAGATCTAACTATTAGGCTATAAAAATGTGTTAAGGAAGAACAAAACTAAAATTGGTCAAAATATCAATCTTATTTATATTAAACAATAATAAATGCCTTAGCGCTTGTAAAAGTCTCTTCAATGATTAATTATTGAAAGAATTAGTATTGTTTTATGTTGATTCTATCACTATTGTCCTATGGACAACCAAAATGTCCCAGGGACAACCGTTTTAGTTGTCCAAGTGACTGGTTGTCCAAGAGACATTCTTATGTCTTTGCGCTCCCTAGTCATAAAAAAATATATTTTGAATTATGTCTTTCGCGCAGTGAAAAATATATATTGAATAGAATATATTTCACTTTAATTTACGACTATATATAAAATTCTTACGTTTTTGTGATGGTTGTCCAGTGGACACACAATAAAGCCACGCGATTTTTCAAAACACTCTCGGCCGTTTCGCGCCGCTGGAAAAATTAAATCAAAACGGCGGCTTGGTGAATGTTGTCACCAAATGAATCGATTTGTTTTCAAAGCACTGATCATGCCATCTGTGTTTTGTTTACGGAACTTTTTTGCCGTTGTCCGGTGGACATCAGAAATATTGAAATATAATAGGGACAAAAATAAACATGCAAAAAACTCGTTAAAATTTTAAAGTAAACAAAAATCTATATGGTAGCATCATAGTAGACATTGTAATAAATAATTATTTACAAGCGTAATTAATTGCCAAATAGATTTTTTTTGTATAAAGTAATGTTTAATTGTACTAACCTACTGAGGGACAAACAATAAAACACTTTTTCTGATGTTTTGCCACCCGAAAAATCATTAAAATTCGAGTATAAATATAATAGTAATTTATTTAAAATGATTTATTCGTACGTTTCCTAATATTAAGACAAATGCGACATAAGCCAACAAACCACTTAATTTTCTTTAGAACTGCTATTATTGGTTAGGGACACAACATAGTACTTACAGGACAAATAAAAGTTGATTGACCAATATACTTTTATGCATAGGTAGGGATAGACAGACAGACATCGGGAACCTTCTTTGTTTTATACTATGTAGTGATACATACATCTACTAAATAAACATACCTACAAACTTTCGCGTTTATAATACCTATTAATAAGAATTTCTTACTATGCTTATGGTTTTAAGGAAATTATCACCTTTTGGTACATAATCTTATAAAATTTCACTCGATAATGTCACCTCATTCCGAAGCAGAGCACCATTCACCAAATACCTGTTGCGGACCTTTCTCTCGTGCTTGCCCTTTCATACACCTACAGGGTGACCCACAGCTATTCCGCATGGAGGGAACAGAACAAAAAACTGAAAGGACGCTTTGTAGTGACAAAGTTCAGCTTATAATAAACTACAGAGGTGTTTTGAGGTGCGAACACGTTTCGCTTATTCAGCAATTACATCGGCAAAGCCGAGATCTTAGTCCCACATTTCAGTCACTCTAGCACTAGATAGGTACCCTAATCTCAGAAAGTATATACCCTAATTAAGGGTTATAGTTTTATTATTATTCTATAAGTAATTTCAGGTACCCGTGTTTTGTGTAATGAATAGACTCAGTCTACACAAATCGCACAAATCTTTCATTAAAACCAACCCACCCACACAGTAGCTAAATTAAAGTTAAAATATACATAGAGTCATTCGGGGTAATATGACGCACTTTTGTCTTCTGTTGTCGATAACACTTAAACTGTCGCGATATAAGGAAAACATTTATGCGTTGCGTAAAGCAAATTTATTAAACTTCCAAGGTGCATAAAGTTTTTGGCGATAACTAAAATAGTTTTTGTGTATTTGAAGAAAACTGTGACCAGGTCGGAGTGCGTATTTTTACCCCGTCATGGGGGTAAAAATACGCAGCAATTGGGGAAAAAGTTCGCATGTAGGGTAAAAGTACGCAATAGGGTTTAGTATAGGAAAATTAACGAAATATGGTATAATTAACCAATCTTTATTAAAATCAAACATATAAACAACCAAGTACCTACTAGATGTAATTCAATTACACCATAAACTTTAAGAAATCGCAAGGTAGTATTAAACCGAGTGAGTGATAATTAATAACCTTAAATCATTGATCGTAATGCCGAAAAATCTGTTATCCATATTTTCACCGCAAATTGTGTTTTTTGTTTTTTTTATAAAAGTCTGTTTCACCGGCCGAAAGCTGTTGGTCCAACATGAACCTCTTTTTGAGGGTAGTTAAATGCCATTAATGCCCACAGAGCCCGCTGTAAATATCTTATTTTTTGTTTTTTTTTTGTAATGACTCGTCGTTTTTATGTATTCTGAAACAGTAGGGAACACATGAAATCTTAAAAAAATAATCGAATTTTTAAAATAGTGTTTATATTAAATAAGGGTAAAAGTACGCGTGCGAACTATTACCCCCGTCTTTTACCCCGTTCAGCCAGTATTTGAAATAATCCACATTTAGTTTAGAAATAATATAGATTAAGTTAAAAAGATATGGCTTACTGAATGTTCAAAATATACATTAAATCTATTAAATCCACTTACCTCACAAAAAACAGAGTCAGACGAACAATACACTTTTCTTTTACTTCACAACACACCAAATGAAACATGCATTTGATTGTTTTATTTGTAACGCGTACAGCACGCCATTGGCTGCTCAACTGACATTGACCCATAAAGACGGTTCGAAGTCACTCAGTTTCGCCGAACAAACTCCACCAGTCACTCCCCCCCAATCCGAGAAAAAGGCAGTGCGTACTTTTACCCAATGCGTCCTTATACCCCGAATGACTCTAATAAAAACTTCATTATGATTTTAAAAACAATTTAAACTGCTTATAACATTTTTAGCGCATTTTAAACTGTTTTTAGAATCAAATATTTTTTCGAAGATTTTTAAAATGCAGTCGTCCCACCTGACCGGAGGACATCCTACACTAAGTACGTTTGCCAAGTCGCGGTCTCCACTCAAGAACACGTTTACCCCAGCGGGTTTTCGGTTCTTCGGGAGATATGGCCGGCCCACTGCCACTTGAGCTTGCTAATTCTTTGCAGGTTAGGTAGGTACTGCATTGAATCGTCTTCCAGTAAAAAAATCTACATTTAAGGTACTTTCCCTCTATGTAGCATGGCTGTGGGACGCCCTGTACATCATACATACATGTAGGTACCTAGTACTGCATTAATATTAAAAAATCCGTCGATGCATGACTTAACCAGTTCTCCCTTCCTGGTCGACACGGCTCGCGTACTTAGGGTTCCTTATGAAAACACTGTTCATACTAAAATTATAAGAGCGAAATTTTGGATGTATGGATGTTTGTTATCTATCTCTTGACGCCAAAACTACTGAACGGATCGGATCTTGAATAAACATAGTTTTAGGCACGGAATAAAACAGGCTAGTTTTCATCAATTTTCAGGCGGGTGAAGCAAGAATAAAAATAATTGGTAATCGGTTGATAGTTTTTGTAAAAACGTTATTATTAAGAAGTCCTTAACTCCAAAACTACCTTGATTAAATTTATATGAGACCTTTTGGTCTCATATAAATTTAATCAAGGTAGTTGAAGAGGAGCATCTACTTAAAATGTTTCAAAAAACTTCTTCAAAAATAAAATTTTAAAAAAACTTTTATAAAACACTCGAATTCAGATCCTCCTTAAGTCAAATATAATAATTGTACAACCGATTTAATTATTTAAAGCGGTATTACACTACACATTATTCAGGGCCCGGTAGTTAGGGCGATTAGGGAGCAAGGCTTGCCAGGTCCGTCCCTTAAGGACCCTAAATCTTATTACACCCCTCTTAGTTAGGGTTAGGGTCCCTAAATAACGTGTAGTGTATGTAATACCCCTTTTGGGCCTTTTGGCAACCTATCAAGGCTATTTCTATAACATGGGAACTGATTTATGGAATGAAATGTGTTATTCCAAACCACGTCTATTCAAAGTTCCAACCCGATCCATTCTGTAGTATTTGCGTGAAGGAGGAACAAACATCTATCCATCCATTTACCTACAAACTTTTTTGTTAATAACTAGGTAATATTAGTAAGGAAGGATAGTGAAAAAACACAAAGTGTGAAGAACTTTTGTGTCTTCACACTTTGTGTGAATCTCCTTTATTGATTTACATCTGCCTGTTAATTCAGCAATCCCATAGGTATTCATCTAAAATACAATAATTATTTAATAATTAATAATATATTTATTTTCCTTTCACAATAGGTTTTCCTAATATTTCTTTATTATTTCTTAATATAGTTATGTTTATTGGGAGTCAACATATAATTATAAATCCTGTATTGTGAGAGGCTGGTAGAAAAAACCTGAAACTGCAAGTCTCCAGGGCTCCCATTCCACGGATCACATAAGTACCTATAATATTACCTATGTTTAATTATTTGGACCTGTCTTAATTATTTAACATCATGGTAGGAAAAGAAAAAAAAATTGTTTACTTATACCTGCTAGGTTGGTAATAAAATTGTTAAAATAAAATACATATAGTTAACTTATGGAATATAAAAATTGGGAATGACCCCATCCTACCTACGGAACCAAACGCAAGGTATGGCTTGACACGCTCACTTTACCATGCCTTGTAAACTTAGTATCGTTGCCATATTTGAGCTTAATTATTAACTAAGCAAGATCGCAAACTGTTACAAAGTAGCATTAATTATCTAATCTGTGGCATTCATGTAGTCGAAGTAAGTCAATAAAATATGCAATAAATAAGCACAACTCAAAAACTATTAGGTAGTCAGATCTAGATCAAAGATATATGTATAAACTAGCGACCCGCCCCGGCTTCGCACGGTTTTATTATACGTATAAACCTTCCTCTTGAATCACTCTATCTATTAAAAAGAACCGCATCAAAATCCGTTGCGTAGTTTTAAAAATTTAAGCAGTCAAAGGGAAATAGGGACAGAAAAAGCGACTTTGTTTTATACTATGTAGTCTAGCCCCAGGCCCCAAACTGAGTAGAGCTTGGTTTATGGGTGTAGCTTCTAGATGACTTACAAACTTACGTAATCACTACATAGTACCTATAAAACAAAGTCGCGTTCTCTGTCTCTATGTCCCTATCTCCCTGTGTCCCTATCTCCCTATATCCCTATATTCCTATGTCCCTATATCCCTATGTCCCTATGTCCCTATCTCCCTATCTCCCTATATGTCCCTATGTATGCTTAAATCTTTAAAACTACGCAACGGATTGTGATGTGGATTTTTTATTATATATAGTGATTCAAGAGGAGGGCTTATACGTAAGTACTTACTTATAATAAAACCGTGCGAAGCCGGGGCGGGTCGCTAGTACAAGATATTAGGTATCTCGGTACATACCCAGATATACCTAGTATACCTACCGATATATATTGTTTTATTTTAGATAGAAAACACCCAGAACCAAGAAACAAATATTTGCAGAGCGTACAAATATTTGTCCCAAGGCGGGAATCGAACTCACAACCCCCGCGTCGTGGGCGAACTTTTGCGCTCCGCGCCCAATCCTTCGTCAACCCACAGAGCATATACTTTATATCAACTCTGTCTGTGGTCAAACCTGAGTCCTCTTATGAAGTTTATTTAACACTTCCAATAAGAAATTATGGGATTTTTGATCAGATTTTTTTTTCGTGTACCTATTTTATGTACATAAAATAGGTACCCACACGAAAAAAAATCTGAGGTTCTGAACATACAGTCATGTTAAAAGGCCTATTCCACTACATGATATTCAGGGACCCTAACCCTAACTAAGAGTAGTGTATTAAGATTTAGGGTCCCTAAAAGGCCTATTTCACTACACGATATTCGGGGACCCTAACCCTAACTATGAGTGGTGTAATAAGATTTAGGGTCCCTAAGGGACGGACCCGGCAAGCCTTGCTCCCTTGCTCCCTAATCGTCCTAACTACCGGGCCCTGAATATCGTGTAGTGTAATACCGCTTTTAGAAAAATAAAAACAGTTCAATAGAGAACCTCCTCCTTTTTTGAGGGTTGAATATCTTCCATCGATTTTCCTTCTCTGACTTTAGTGCCAGACCGAGTGTCATCAAACCTCTAGTCACCACCTACCTGACTACTTCGATTCTAGTTTTTAGTAATGCTTTCACTAGTATATCTGCCCGAGGTAATCGTGTTGTTTCTATGGAAACGTTTCAAGACTATTTCTATCCATGGGAAATTATTTATGGGATAAAAATAGGCTATTTTTAATTCCAGGGTTTTGCGTGAAACAGTAAAAAACATCATCAAACATCAATGTACATCCATTCATACAAACAAACCTTTCGCATACCTACTAAGTAGGTACGTAATATTGATAAGGAAGGATGTTTTATACCTACAAAATAGTCTTTAGAATAATTTACAATTCTCAACATGAGCTTGGGCACTGCAAATAGTAAGTACCACCTACCTAACATGTGAATATTTTTTATCGGTAGGTATGTATAGGTAGGTAATAAATGTAGTTAGGTAGGTAGTTATTTATTTTTTTGAATACCTACATAAACGACTTGTCACGGATGAGCTTGTGTAGTTCAAAGATTCTAGCATTACAATACGTTCTTTGGTGTAGTTATGTACCTACTTTTACATTACTAATTATATTAAAAATTAGAACTTCGCGCGGCGATGAACAATGGTTTTTCTGCCACTGTAAAGCATAAAATGTTGCCCTTACTCAAATAAAACTTAAAATTTTAGTTTTATCACTGGTAACTTTGCTTAGTGACAGGTGTTTACGCGCCAAACAACAATGGTGTCTCTCTCCCGCTAGCTAACGCTTTTTGTACTGTATCTTGACTCCGTTTTCGATGATTTTATTACAAACCTTATCTTCGTAAAAGTATTCTCTAAATTATTAATAATTGTTTTCATAAAAATGTGATTTCACCCCTTCGATTCGGTCGCTAAAAACTCTGCAAAGTAGTCCTTGCCGCGCTTCCTGTGTTTTGTGGCATCCTATTTTGTTGTAATTTTCAAGGAATTTTGCTCATGAACACAAAAAACAGCTTCAGAGAAATGGCTGCGGTAACTCCGAGGCGTTCAGCGCGTATTCCTCACACTCATACGCCGAAGTTATCGGATAGAAAGAAGGGGTTATTTCAGAGCGGGGTAGAACCCTCGAGGGAGTCACTTACGAAGCATCGAAAGCTACCGGTGGTGGACAGTGAAAGTGACAGCGAAGACTGCGACCTTGGCATCATCAGCACATTGGACTCCAGTTCTGATGAGAATGACCACGGCACGCCCAAAACTCCTGAGAGATCACTCTGGCGTGAGTTAACCTTTTCTTATCAACTTCATTACTTTTTACTTAGATTTTAATCCTGTGCATCAGTAACTGCTTTCTGAAGATCAGAGGCAGTAGACTGGCTATGCAAACTGATCGCTAAATGTTCTGGTCCCACCTTATAATACAATAAGATATTATGTTTGTAATAACACAGTTTTTCTGTTGATCTATTGTTTATTTGGTATGTTGCAATGTTATTCCATAATTCATCGATCTACTTGTTAAACTGCTCTGGCTCTGCATTTTGACAAGAAACTGGAAATAGATAAACTAATAAACATCCTCAAACATAAGATCTTCCAAACCAAACTACTCCATCAATGAGTAAAAGATAGTTTCAAGTTTTCTAAAGCATACACAAAACTTGTAATTTCTCAAATAAAAGAAACAACAGTATAGTTATAAACAGTTGAAGCTTAGTTTTAGCAATATCAAATGTTAGCTTATCTTACAGTGCTAGTGTATGACTGAAAGGGTCATTGTTATTAGAATGACCCCATTCCGAAGCTTCTAAAAAAAGTCAATTTATCAATCACATTTTAGGTCACTCTGATCAGACATGATTGGTTTGTCAATGAGCTTGAGGCAATTTAGATGCCTTTGTTCTATATTATTTATCACCAAGGCTCAAAATTTTTTCACAAATTCTGTGCCATTGATTTTTTTTGTGTAGATATAGGTAGATATAAAAAAAAAAAAATTACTTCTATCTTGCCGACGAACACCAGTCGCGTGTAGGGGTAAACTAAAAAAACCAGCGCCGAGCATGCTTAATTAGCTTGCCGGCATTACGCTGAGCTTACCCCTATTGCCTGAAAAAATGTGAACCTGTGTAATATTAGATGTAGATGTGTAGATTTATGTAAAATAGGATACATACCTAGTTATTTAGTTATTTTGTATACCTATGCATGCAGGTTAGTTAGGTTTAGTTAGTCAAGTTATTATCTAAGGTCATCAGGCAATAAATGATTTTTTTACTTTTACTTTACTTACTTAAAACATTTCTCAAATGATGTTTTCCATCATTTCTTTAGAAAGGTTAATTGCAGATTTGATGGTACTATTTTGATATTACTGTTACTTTTGCTTAGACCAGTTTAATGGTACTGTTTTAATATTACTGTTACATTTTGTCTTTGTCTTTTAAAGCAGTTTCCACACCAAAGTTAGAAACAAATCTGTGCATGATTGTTGAAGGCAGTTGAAAGTGTTTCGTCTACTTGTTTAGGGCCTGATCAATGACTTTAGTGTATTTCTACTTCTTTCTATTGACATAAAAAAAAGCCTGGGTTTCGATTAAGAATAACGTACATGGCCAAATCTGAAACCATGAGAGAAACAGTCATGAAAGGAGCAATATCTTCAATGTATGAGAAAACTAAAACTTAGTTTTTTACTGTGTACATGGTTTTGGATTATTTGGCCATACACTCCCTTAAAAAAGTCACCCTGGATATCATTCAAGCGTCACCATCAGAACAGCTTAACCTTAATGAAGGAAACCTTGTGATAATAAATGTCTTTTGCAAAGAATAGCATATAACTTTTACTGATTATGGTATCAATTAATACACCCATTAAAATGTCAGAATTTACAAAATTTATAGTTGTAATAGAATATTAATAGTTTGTTACTGTATAGTTCAAGTCTTTCTTATTTTATTAGGCCTTGTTTATTTTCTTAGTTTATTATTAGACATAAAATACTGGACATCTTTATTATAAAGTCTTCTTTTACAAGGTTCATAGTTAACCCTATGAACCTTGTAAAGTCAGAACAACACTAATGAAATCACTAGCTGTTCCCTGCAGTTCCACCTGCAATAAATTCAAATTTCATAATTAGATCTCCCATGAAAATTTGATGTTATACCAGGACAAAAAGTAGCCTTTGTTAGTCTCCATCCTTTCAACTTGCTCTATGCCAAAAATCAAGTTGATTGGTTGCTTAGTTAGGGCTTGAAGGAAGGATGAAGAAACACACTTTTGCATATTTTAATTAGGATTGGTAATCAGTATCACTACTGATGTCTTTATTTTAATTAATTAATGTGATGCAAAAACAACAAAACGGTAAGGATACTATTATGTAATTATAGTGGGTTAGCTCTCGCACTCTCCGTAGAAGTTAAGGTTGTTTCTGGTCCAGGACTAAGCATAGCTCCGCTATTAGATGGCGCTGATTTTCTATGTTGAAGTTTTTCACTATTTTCTTATTAAATTGTGCATAATTGTTTAATTGTAATATATTTGCCGCAAATGGGATGTTGTTTTTTATGTACCAAGCAATTTTTCAAGTGTTGAAAGCATCTATGGAGCTTGTATTTGGGAAGAGCAAAAAAGATTTTGCCTGTGTGAGTGATCGGCCGCTACGAGTCACTCACACAAAAAAAGATCTTGCCCGTGTGAGTGATCGGCCGCTACGAGTCACTCACACAGGCAAACCCTATAAATTCAGTGGAACTAAAATAACTACTGTTCGAAAAATAACAGAGATAATCGGAGACGCCTTAGGACTAAATGTTTTTCGGACCAATAGTTCCGTTTTCGGGACATAACTAAATTACATCTAAAATTAATTCAATAAAACCACTAGTTAACGAACTAATTTTCGACTCTTGTTTTTTTTAAGAATAAAAACAGGCTCTATTTACATTTAAAAAAAAATTGGAGGTAATTTTCTTTTATCGTTTTGAACAATTTAAGTAAAAAGGCGCAGAGGGTAATGTTATTTACAAACTAGCTTATAAGCTAAGGAATATCTTACAAATTATAGGTAAAAAAAATACTTTTCACACTATTTATTAATTTCGTTAAATCATTGGAATTGACAAATAATATGAATGAGTTCACAATAACAATCATTAATTTTAAATGTACTCACTGTGAAAGTTGTTCCAATATTATAATAAAATTACAATAAAATTGTTGGCGTAAGGAAGTCTCCACTTTTTTTGACTCTGTTCTTTGTGTACTTAGGTATTTTAGCTCCGATTTTACGACCACTTATAATAGATTAAAAGTAATACAAATTTTCACCGTATTTCAATAAGTCACGTTGGACTAGCGGTTCGAACAGTCGGGTGGGTGCGACGATGTATAGTCGTACCTGGGTTCGAAACCACTGAAAATTTGATTTACTTTTTGCTTTTTGATGATAAAATATCCACAAAATTTTGATACATCCCGTTAGTACGGGCTCGAATCCCTTCAACACTACCAAAATTTTTGATTTTTATCATTTTTATTCTTTATGTTTTGAACAATGTCATAGACCTAGTACAAACAAATTCATGTTTGTCATAAATTACTTATTGTAAGCCTTCCTAAGTCTATTTTATTGTAATATAAAACTTTGGTAGACTGTTCTGCGTACATCCCACAAAGAGTCCTGACCTCGTTTCTAACGGTATGACAAAAATAAAATGAAACAATTATGTATCAACACCAACTGATTTTTATTTTATTTTAGCTCTTTACGCCAGCTAATGTTCAGGCATTTTTACAAATCGCTCATTGAATGCAAAACGGCCACATTTCAAAAAATTTAGAAAATGTTTTATTTCTCATAAAGTATATCTTCTTTTGAAAACATTTCATTTAAATATTTATTTCTTTTTATTGGGATTATTATCTTAACTTTGCTTCAAAATTTGAATGCAAAAAGGGCTTTTGTAGTTTTTATCAAGTTGGGTGATAGATATAACAGCGACCATTATTTTAAAATAGAGCAAAAAATTACGAAAACAATGATGAATGTGATGAATGAAAGAAAAACATTTTTTCAAAAAAATCATGTTCAAAATTTTGTTTTGGCTTAATACAATACATTACATAGATAGATATTTTTTTTCTAAATACATAGAAAACACCCAGACCAACGGAACAAATTTCTGCAGATCGTACACAATTTTTTTCCGACACGGGAATTGAACCCGCAACCGGTCGCAGGCGGACCTTCGCCCACTGCGCCACATCGGTCGTCGCTGATGAATGAGCGAAATGCTTTGCATACACTCTGACACGTCTAATGCTGGGGCCACACTATCGTGATATGCCGATAATTATTGCCATAAGTTATACAACACCTAGGTGTAACCATGATTTATGGCCATAATTTTACAATGCCAATCAATATGGCAAATGGCGGTAGGCAATAGCTCCGGCGGCGGTCTTGTTTCGCACATCAAAGAAGATTACCGCAGTAATTAATGCGTTTGTGGCCACTACCGTTTGTCCAGTGTGCAATATGAGCTCACCGGCGCGGCGACGCACGTGATATTTTTACCGCCTTATTTATTGACATATCTAGGTAAACTCTAGTGTAACCACACCAGTTCATGCAGTAATTTAAACGGTAATTTAATGTCATAATTATTGCGGTAACAGCCCGGTAGACGGTAAGGTAGTGTGGCCCCAGCGTAAAACTCTCTAAACTGGTATCTATAAGCAAACATTTTATCTGTTTACATAGTGTCATTTATTGTTGTCATGGGAACGGCACGTAGGCTTCCTAGATCTTATTTGACATGCAACAAAAATAGAAGGGAATAAATACTTGGACGATGGAAAAACGCTTTGAGAACGTAAACTATGGTATTATTAGATGATTCTTTAGATAGCACAGAGATGGCGATTTCGTCGCCGCCGTCACACTCACAAGTTCAAATAAGCGGGCGTACGACACTATCCGTGTTCACTCACGCATTGATAGAAATGGCCTAAAATTTTCACGTTATATCTAATTATACCGAGTGTTTTCATGAATCAAACACAATTTGCCGCAAATAATGACGAATAACAAAGCCAAAAACAGTTATTTATTTGTTAAATTATGTCCACATCGCTCATATTTGGGAAAATACAAACGTATGGAACTCGGATCACCTTAAAGAGTTTCGACTAAGAGAGTACTTTGCTTGGTGGTGCAGTAGACAGCGCATCCCGTACTGAGGAAGGGAGCTGGTTCAAGTCCCGCCGAAGTAGATTTTTTTTGCGATATTTTTAATATTTTTTATCAAAACAGCAAATAAAAACTAAGTTCGTAGTTAGTTACAAATTACAGTTATATCAATTTCTTCACGGCAGAGCAGCCCAGAATGCTCGCCGTGTCTTTTTCACTGAAAACCTCAATTTGGTCGTTGGTAAGTTGCAAATTGCTCTCGGCGTCATTTAGGTAGGTACGAGTATGCTTTGCCTGCCGAAGCTGCCCGAAGCCATCCTAGGCCGCCCAAACTCTACCGAGCCGCTCTGATGCCGACAAGTGGGCTCCGCGCCTTATGGGTTTGCAATTGTCTAGTAACATGCATTATCCTACTTCACTACATAGTATAAAATAAAGTCGCTTTCTCTGTCCCTATGTCATTATGTCCCTTTGAACGCTTAAATCTTTAAAACTACGCAACGGATTTTGATGCGGTTTTTTTTAATAGATAGTGAGGTTTATACGTATAATAAATCCGTGCGAAGCCGGGGCGGGTCGCTAGTATATTATAAACGCCAAAGTTTGTAATTATGCATAGATAGATAGATGGATGGATGTTTGTGACTCTTTCACGCAAAAACTACTCAACGAGTCTGGATGAAATTTGGCAAGAATTACAATCAAATATTATTAAAAATGAAAATTAATTTATTTGTCAAAATTCTTATCGTCAATAAACTCTTAAACTGTATAAAAACATTTGTCTGATATAGTTCTCAGCTTGTTCTTGATCATCAGTAGTGTAGGTAAATCTACGATTATAAACGGGATTTTATTATAGATGGTTGTTTCCATCACTACATACATAGTATAAAACAAAGTCGCTTTCTCTGTCCCTATGTATGTATAAATCTTTAAAAATACGCAACGGATTTTGATGCGTTTTTTTGTTAATAGATAGACTGATTCAAGGGGAAGGTTTATACGTATAATGAAACCGTGCGAAGCCGCTAGTAGAAAATAGACTAGGTAATTTGTAACAACCAAAGCTCACTACATTCAGTTATATTTCTTTGCAGATGAGACGAGAAGCCAGACTCGGAAATTTCTCAAAGAGAACAATGATTTGAAGAACTTCATCAAATCTCCATTTACGCTGACGAAGTACCAAAACCGACACTCTTACCCTGACCCAAGATGTACAGGTTAGTCTCTATGTTTAGCGTGATATAGTTGAATTTCCAGAGCTTGTTTCTTTTTAAATTGTGTGAAAATCTTTACTATCCTTCGTAATATTATAGACGCGAAAATTTGTTTGGCTCTTTGTTAATCTTTTTTGCAAAAACTATTGGGAACTTTGGGGGACTAACGGATCAGGCTGGAATTTTGAATCGACGTAGTTCTAGCCCTGAAATTAAAATAAATAAAATAAATAATTCCGGACAGTCCACACAACATCACCTAGCCCCAAGCTACTACTTGACTACTAGATGACTGATATACTTAATAAGTACAATATATTACATAGATAGATATTTTTTATTATTTACACCCAGACCAACGGAACAAATGTCTGCAGATCGTACACAAATTTGTTCCGAGGCAGGAATCGAACCCGCAACCTCCTGCGTCGCAGGCGGACCTTCGCCCACCGCGCCACATCGGTCGTCAAAAATAAAACATAAGCTACATTTTATCCCATAAATCAGTTCCCATGGGATTGAAATATCGTTGAATCGTTTCCATAGAAATAGCGTATTTTATATAGCGCGTGCGAATGCCGCGGGCAGATACTAGTTTAATTTAAACGAGAGACAGAGAACTACTAATAAACTAATATCTTTATTTCTTTAGGCTTACAAAATAAGCACTTAGACAAGTCAAATTTAATACTATACTGCAAGATTTAAAGTTACCATTTGTCTTCCAGGTTCCATCTCCACCCCAGTGACGCCGCACCTCCAGAACCACCCTGGAACCCCTTCATCCACTCACTCCTGCACCAGCGCTCACACCACCTCATCCACATCCAGCCGGGCTCGCAAGAGCCTCGCCAGCCTCATCGCAGACACTGAATCCTGTAGCAGCTCACTCAAAGACCTAAACTTTGACACCGACTCCGGAACAGACTCCAAAGAGAACACCCCAACGAAAGCTTTAAGGCGATCTAAAAGAACTTTGAAGCTGACGCCTCAACTGCGAAGCTTTACAGGCATTCTTCTAGAGCAGAAGAAGAATGAAGCCAGTCCTGTAGGGTATAGGGATAGTTACTCTCCGATACCGACTGGAATATCTCCTATGAAGACAGCGGTGGTGTGTTTAACTAAAATGGATATGAAAAGTGTTCTTTCCCCTACGCAAATACAGAAGACCCCACATAACACCACGGAAACTGACTCCCCACCGAAATTAAGCCACAGACGCTCTATAGTAGAAATCAGCGAAAGTCCAGAATCTACTTGCGACAGCGAAAAAAGCTACAAAAGACTGCGAAATGAAAGCTTTACAGAAAACGGACCGATTTCTAAATATCCTCGGCTTGAAAACGCGCCTAAAGCAAGACTATCTCTATTCAACAGTGATAGGTTAAAGGAAATTCTCTCAGCGAAATCTTTCTACGGAAAATCTAACCCAGAACTGAACACAACTGTTACAACTAAGATATCTAACGCTATAGAAGCGAGTACCAACCATCACAGGAAACCATTCCACGTTCAAAGCAAGAGAAAGCGTAAACCTGGCCAAATAAATCTAGGTGTGAGGCACAGGATCAAAAAACCAAAACACAAGGGTAAAATTATAAAGTATGCAGGCAAGACTTATGGAAATAATACCTCAGGGAACGGTTCAATGATGAATTCGACAGTGAATTCTGCAATGAATTCGACAATGAATTCGACAATGAATTCTACTGTTTGTGAGGCGAATGATGCTACTATGGCCAGTCAGAACTCTTCTCAGGAGCTTGGAAATGGTGAGTGTTTTATTAGCATCGTCTTTGTCTAGCTCTTTCTCTGCTACGACGACCGATGTGGCGCAGTGGGCGAAGGTCCGCTTGCGACGCAGGAGGTTGCGGGTTCGATTCCCGCCTCGGAAAAAAATTGTGTATGATCTGCAGAAATTTGTTCCGTTGGTCTGGGTGTTTTCTATGTATAATAAAAAATGTCTATCTATGTATTAAGTTTATCAGTCATCTAGTAACTTTAAGCGTAAACTCCAGCTAAACTAGATACAATATTTGTAAACAAGTCCCCATAGTAACCTAAAAATCAAGTTCTTATATGAAAGTTTGAATGGATGGATGTTTGATACCTCTACGCCAAAACCACTGAATGGATTGGACTGAAATAATACATATGCTACTTTGCATCAATTAGCACGCGGGTGAAGCCGAGTGCTAGAAAAAAATATAATGAAGGTAGCTTCATTATCATTTATTATGAATACTCATCAGTTTCCTATTTCCACAGATAAACTCGACCTATTCGACAAAGAGAATCAATCAATTCAAGCGTTGCTCAGCCAATGGGACGAAGAAGACATTCCCAAATCAGAAATGACCTACTCCAAGCCACAAGAGCTACCTTGCTTCAATAGCACAGTCATAGAAGAGACAAATTCCATCTTCCAACCAATCTCTGCCACTCCAGTCGCCGCCGACCCTATGCCACAAGACTGTAACTCTGTTTTTGTAGAGTTAGGCGGGAAAATTACTAATCTACCACAAAATAGTCAAATTACATCATTTCCACAAGAATCAACGATTGCCACTCGCAACGAAACGTCTATAGCTCAAAATGAGAAAATTATCTCCCGAAGTGGGATGGTTATACCTAAAGCAATGAATCTATCGCAAAGTGGAATGACTCTGTCGCAAAGTGAAATGACTCCATCGCAAAGTGACATGACTCTATCGCATAGTGAAATGACTATGTGTCCGAGCACAGAACGTAGTCAAGATGTGGTGATGTCGGAAATTAACAGCCATGAATCAGCTCACGGTAACTTGAAGAATGATCAGTTCTTACCAGTGGAGGGAGGATATGTTTTGGTTACCGATGATGGTATGCCAGGTGAGATAGTTTTAATTATGTAGTGCTTGTTGGTCACTGAGGAATTTAATTTTACTATATATTTTTCAGTTGGACTAGTCCTTACTAATATTAAAAATGCGAAGGTTTTATGGTTTTTTGTTCCGTACACGTAAAAACTACCACAAACGGATTGGTCTGAAATTTTGGATAGACCAAGTTCTAGCCCTGGAATAACACATAGGCTACTTTTCAATCCATAAATTCCCATGGGATAGAAATAGCCTTGAGACGTTTTTATAGAAACAACGCGTGCGAAACCGCGGCCAGATAATAGTAATTTATAAATGCAAGCTCTCACATTGTTGAGAAAATCCATACATATCCAACCTAGGTTAGTAGAATAAAAAAAAATTGTGTTCTTGCATCATTCTTACGGTTCCGTACCCAAAAGGTAAAAGGGTCCCGTCTTATTATAAGACTCCGCTGTTATTCCATCTGTCACTAGAATGTATCTCATGAAATGTGATAGTAAAAATTTTCACGGATGATGAATTTCTGTTGCCGCTTAAAACAAATAGTAATAAAACAAAATAAATTACATATTTAAGAGAGCGCCCATACAAAAACTTGGTTTTTGGTATTATGGAACACAACCAAATACATAAGATATATTGCCATCGCGCTCGCACGCGCTACGCCTGATCAGCTTAACAGAGATAGCATATTCGAGCCGATATGCGCCTCTAATTAAGTCTCCAACGAATTTCGAAAATCTAACTGACGGAACAATTCGATAGACATCTAGCCTATTAATGTTGCGTGCAGCGTTTACCGGATTCTTAATTCAAAAATTTCTTTTTTTTTTATTATTATCTGGTCTTTCAGAAGAAGAAGGAGTGCCAGACTTGGACGCGATCGAGCGAGAGCTAAAGATGCTGGATGAGCAGATAATGCAGATGGCGGAGACCAACAACATCAACGCTCAGGCTGTTCTAGCCTCCACGGAGGTGGCGGTTGTCGATGGTAACTCTTATCCTTTGTTTTGCCTAAAAGGGGTTTTACACTACACGATATTCAGGGACCCTTACCCTAACTAAGAGTGGTGTAATAAGATTTAGAGCGTAATGGTCCCTAATTTGGGCGACCGGACGGACCCGGTAAAAGTGGTATTCCACTACATGATATTCAGGGACCCTAAACCTAACTAAGAGTGGTGTGATAAGATTTAGGGTCCCTAAGGGACGGACCCGGCAAGCCTTGCTCCATAATCGTCCTAACTACCGGGCCCTGAATATCGTGTAGTGTAATACCGCTTTAACATATGCCTAAGCATTTATCAGCGTCTACTGACTTTAAGGTGATCCGAGTTCCATACGTTTGTATTTTCCCAAATATGAGCGATGTGGACATAATTTAACAAATAAATAACTGTTTTTGGCTTTGTTATTGGTCATTATTTGCGGCAAATTGTGTTTGATTCATGAAAACACTCGGTATAATTAGAAATAACGTGAAAATTTTAGGCCATTTTTATCAATGTGTGAGTGAACACGGATAATGTTGTACGCCCGCTTACTTGAACTTGTGAGTGTGACGGCGGCGACGGAATCGCCATCTCTGTGCTATCTAAAGAATCATCTAATAATACCATAGTCTACCGTTCTCAAAGGGTTTTTCCATCGTCCAAGTATTTATTCCCTTCTATTTTTGTTGCATGTCAAATAAGATCTAGGAAGCCTACGTGCCGTTCCCATGACAACAATAAATGACACTATGTAAACAGATAAAATGTTTGCTTATAGATACCAGTTTAGAGAGTTTTACGCTGGGGCCACACTACCTTACCGTCTACCGGGCTGTTACCGCAATAATTATGACATTAAATTACCGTTTAAATTACTGCATGAACTGGTGTGGTTACACTAGAGTTTACCTAGATATGTCAATAAATAAGGCGGTAAAAATATCACGTGCGTCGCCGCGCCGGTGAGCTCATATTGCACACTGGACAAACGGTAGTGGCCACAAACGCATTAATTACTGCGGTAATCTTCTTTGATGTGCGAAACAAGACCGCCGCCGGAGCTATTGCCTACCGCCATTTGCCATATTGATTGGCATTGTAAAATTATGGCCATAAATCGTGGTTACACCTAGGTGTTGTATAACTTATGGCAATAATTATCGGCATATCACGATAGTGTGGCCCCAGCATTAGATGTGTCAGAGTGTATGCAAAGCATTTCGCTCATTCATCAGCGACGACCGATGTGGCGCAGTGGGCGAAGGTCCGCCTGCGACCGGTTGCGGGTTCAATTCCCGTGTCGGAAAAAAATTGTGTACAATCTGCAGAAATTTGTTCCGTTGGTCTGGGTGTTTTCTATGTATTTAGAAAAAAAATATCTATCTATGTAATGTATTGTATTAAGTTTATCAGTCAACTAGTACCCATAATACAAGCTTTGCTCAACTTGGGGCTAGATGATGCTGTGTGGACTGTCCGGAATTATATTTTTTTTTTTTTTTATTGGACTAATCGTCACTTTTTACAGGAGCCAAAACAAAATTTTGAACATGATTTTTTTGAAAAAATGTTTTTCTTTCATTCATCACATTCATCATTGTTTTCGTAATTTTTTGCTCTATTTTAAAATAATGGTCGCTGTTATATCTATCACCCAACTTGATAAAAACTACAAAAGCCCTTTTTGCATTCAAATTTTGAAGCAAAGTTAAGATAATAATCCCAATAAAAAGAAATAAATATTGAAATGAAATGTTTTCAAAAGAAGATATACTTTATGAGAAATAAAACATTTTCTAAATTTTTTGAAATGTGGCCGTTTTGCATTCAATGAGCGATTTGTAAAAATGCCTGAACATTAGCTGGCGTAAAGAGCTAAAATAAAATAAAAATCAGTTGGTGTTGATAGTACATAATTGTTTCATTTTATTTTTGTCATACCGTTAGAAACGAGGTCAGGACCCTTTGTGGGATGTACGCAGAACAGTCTACCAAAGTTTTATATTACAATAAAATAGACTTAGGAAGGCTTACAATAAGTAATTTATGACAAACATGAATTTGTTTGTACTAGGTCTATGACATTGTTCAAAACATAAAGAATAAAAATGATAAAAATCAAAAATTTTGGTAGTGTTGAAGGGATTCGAGCCCGTACTAACGGGATGTATCAAAATTTTGTGGATATTTTATCATCAAAAAGCAAAAAGTAAATCAAATTTTCAGTGGTTTCGAACCCAGGTACGACTATACATCGTCGCACCCACCCGACTGTTCGAACCGCTAGTCCAACGTGACTTATTGAAATACGGTGAAAATTTGTATTACTTTTAATCTATTATAAGTGGTCGTAAAATCGGAGCTAAAATACCTAAGTACACAAAGAACAGAGTCAAAAAAAGTGGAGACTTCCTTACGCCAACAATTTTATTGTAATTTTATTATAATATTGGAACAACTTTCACAGTGAGTACATTTAAAATTAATGATTGTTATTGTGAACTCATTCAAATTATTTGTCAATTCCAATGATTTAACGAAATTAATAAATAGTGTGAAAAGTATTTTTTTTACCTATAATTTGTAAGATATTCCTTAGCTTATAAGCTAGTTTGTAAATAACATTACCCTCTGCGCCTTTTTACTTAAATTGTTCAAAACGATAAAAGAAAATTACCTCCAATTTTTTTTTAAATGTAAATAGAGCCTGTTTTTATTCTTAAAAAAAACAAGAGTCGAAAATTAGTTCGTTAACTAGTGGTTTTATTGAATTAATTTTAGATGTAATTTAGTTATGTCCCGAAAACGGAACTATTGGTCCGAAAAATATTTAGTCCTAAGGCGTCTCCAATTATCTCTGTTATTTTTCGAACAGTAGTTATTTTAGTTCCACTGAATTTATAGGGTTTGCCTGTGTGAGTGACTCGTAGCGGCCGATCACTCACACGGGCAAGATCTTTTTTTGTGTGAGTGACTCGTAGCGGCCGATCACTCACACAGGCAAAATCTTTTTTGCTCTTCCCAAATACAAGCTCCATAGATGCTTTCAACACTTGAAAAATTGCTTGGTACATAAAAAACAACATCCCATTTGCGGCAAATATATTACAATTAAACAATTATGCACAATTTAATAAGAAAATAGTGAAAAACTTCAACATAGAAAATCAGCGCCATCTTATAGCGGAGCTATGCTTAGTCCTGGACCAGAAACAACCTTAATGGCCCGAATTCCACCAAATAAATAGCTTCACCATATATTAGGTATTGTGTCAAAATGACAGTGTAAAACTCTTTGGTATTCTACGAGAACAAACTTTTTGAGGTTCATTCATAAATGTGACGATTACGTTTGCTACCTATTTGGCATTCTACATAAGAAAGTCTCTTCAATCGCAGAACTTGTAGAATACCCGTGAGTGAATACCTACCAAATGCACAAACGTCATTTTAGCCATCGTGATAGTATGACGCTATTGAGACCTTTGTTTTGAAGTTAGTGGAATTCGGCCCCTGATGGTCTAGCACCAGCAATACAATTTTATTAGTTTATGGTATAAATTTGAACAGAATTCGATAAACCTCGGTATTTTCCCTGTAGGTAGAGCTAAAGGCATATGAGTCCGGAGGAAGTCCCAAATATTATCGACTTGTAGAATACTTGACCATGTAAAGCGTTCCGTACTGAGAACCTACAACCACGGGTAGTGTTCTTGAGTGGAGACCGCGACTCGGCAAACTGTAGGTCGGCTAGCTGGGTTGACGATCTGCGAAAGACTGCTGGCAGATACTGGATGCGGCAAGCTGAAGACAGGGCGCTATGGCGCTCATTAGGGGAGGCCTAAGTCCAGCTCTGGACTAATATGGGTTGATAATGATGTCACATTCTATGGCATTTTGTATGTTTTACCCTAGACAAAACTCGCTGTGCTTAGCCTACCAGTGTCTAGCCAAGAAGTATTTATTCTTGACTTTCTAAAAAAGTAATTAATTTTCAGAAAATGCAGCTGAAACACAAGTGACCACAGATAAAGCAAAACTCTTCCCTATATTCAGTAAGCCAAACCCTGGTGTGACTACTCCTACATCTAAAGGTAAGCAGTAATACTACGGCCACACTACCGTGATATGCCATTTGGTTACGCTCGTTTTTTTATATTTATAGAATACGCTGTTTTTTGGTTGGTTTTTCGCATATATAATGTCTTATAATATATACCTACTAAAATGATCAACAAATCGAAGGTCAACCGCAAGCCCCACTCTAGGGGTAGATTCGAAGACGTCTCCGTGGCGCTTCAGTCAATCAGTCTACGATCTACGCATCTGTAATGCACACGCGTATATGCATTTTAGTCACCGCGACCGCATCCTCTTGCACCTAGTGCCCAATAGTGGGATTAAGACAAGGACTTTACATAAACATTTAAACATTCTTCCTGTGACGTGAGTGATTCGTGTCCATCCAGTGTCTTCCAGGAGAAACATCTCGCATCGCCGCCGCCATCCAGACCGAGACGAATTGTGGCTTGAGGTGGGTATTTATTTTAAGGCTTTTTATATGTGACTGGCTTTCCATAAAACAGCGTGTTAGGTATTTACTTAGCCGCCTTCCGCGGGGTCCAATTTAGGCAGGATTAGTATTAAATCTTAGATGTTACCAACTCTAATTGGCCTAAGCAACCGCATCAGGTGTATCTAGGACAACTTATTTCTTTATACACCACCATTAATTATTGCCATAACTTAAACAACACCTAGGTGTAACCACGATTTATGGCCATAGTTTTACAATGCCAATCAATATGGCATATGGCTGTAGGCAATAGCTCCGGCGGCGGTCTTTTTTCGCACATCAAATAAGATTACCTCGGTAATTAATGCGTTTGTGGCCACTACCGTTTGTCCAGTGTGCAATATGAGCTCACCGGCGACGCTATTTTTACCGCCTTATTTATTGACATATCTAGGTAAACTCTAGTGTGACCACACCAGTTCAAGTAATTTAGACGGTAATTTAATGCCATAATTATTGCGGTAACAGCCCGGTAGACGGTAAGGTAGTGTGACCATAGCATATAACAGACAGCTATCTGTTTGCTTTGAAACAATGTGACGACGTCTGTGACACAGCGGGCGAAAGTCCGCTTGCGACATAAGGTTCGATTCACGTCTCGGGAATAATGTTTTACGATCTACAGATATTGGTTCAGCGTATTCTGTGTGTTTTCTATGTAATATAAAAATGTATCTATGAAATTTATTCTATTAAGTATCAGTCATCTAGTACCCATAACACAAGCTCTGCTTAGTTTGGGGCTAGATGATGCTGTGTGGATTGTCCAGTATTATTTATGTATTAGCTTGACTAATTTATTTGTGAACGATTTTGGACCACAATCCTACTAATATTGCGCGAAAGTTTGTAACTATGGATAGATGGATGGATGTTTGTTACTCTTTCACAAAAAAACTACTGAACGGATATGGATGAAATTTGGCACAGAGGTGATAGTCTGGAATAAAACATAGGCCATATTTTATCCCGGAATTCCCACGGGAACGGGTATTACCGCGGGTGAAACCGCGAGTCGCTGCTAGTATTCTATACATATTCTATATATATATAGACCTAGAACCCGGAACAAATATATGCAGATGGTACAAACATCTGTCCCAAGGCGAACCCGAAGGAATCGAACCCGCAAGCTTCTGCGCTCGCCACCCCACATCGGTCGTCATTACAAAAAATACAAATGGCATTTATTTGCTAAAAACTTACGTAACTGGTTACTTGTGGTCCCCGCACTAGGTTCAGTATATCATAGTTTATTATACGTATAAACCTTCCTCTTGAATCACTCTTTCTATTTAAACCGCATCAAAATCCGTAGCGTAGTTTTAAAAATTTAAGCATACAAACGGACATAGGGACAGATAAAGCGACTTTGTTTTATAATGTAGTGATTAAAACAAGATAACTAAGTTCAATATATGTAATGTTGACAGGTGACAAAAGCAATAAGAAAGGCTTGCAAGGCTTGCTCAAAACCGGCGTCGACCAGTACGTCATAGACGCTGGGCAGAAGAAGTTTGGAGCCACGCAGTGCGCTGCATGCGGGACCATTTATCAAGTAAGCTACTTTATTCATACTAATAAAAATATAGGTTTATTATTAGGCAAAATATATGAACGACGCCCAGGTTTCCCAAAAAAAATCGATATTTAAATATAAATTTAATTCAGTACTTTTACTTAGGTAATTTATAATCTAACTAGCGACCCACCCCGGCTTCGCACGGTTTTATTATACGTATAAACCTTCCTCTTGAATCACTGTATCTATAAAAAAACCGCATCAAAATCCGTTGCGTAGTTTTAAAGATTTAAGCATTCAAAGGGACAGGGATATAGGGACAGAGAAAGCGACTTTGTTTTATACTATGTAGTGATTAATCTAAGATGTCTACGGATTCGGGGGCGAAGCTCCGGTGTCGTGTCGCAATCCTGCGCTGTTTTCAGTTTCCGTATGCTCCAAATGTCTGATTTTATGTGGTAAATAAAGTGATCGTGAAGGTTGCCACATTGGTTAGAGCCGATAGGTTTACAGGCATTTTACTTTTTTAAAAAGTAACATTGTTATTTGCTTTATGAATATTGTTGTAAATGTTTAATACAAATAAACATTTACAACAATATTCATAAACGTTACTTTTTTATAAAATTGAAAACATATTGACCATCAGTATAAATCCAACTCAGGAGTAGAAAACAATTTTGAAAAAAACTTGAACTGGTTTTAAATGGTATTACGCAAAACAAAGTAGTTTGAACATTACTACTTGTACTTACTAAGTAGTACTCAGTTGAATAGGGTGTATTTATTTATACGTAGGTATATATTACGAAGACAGGGCGCTATGGCGCTCATTAGGGGAGGCCTATGTCCAGCAGTGGACTAATATAGGCTGATGATGATGATATATTACGAATGAATCCGTTTTCTTGCAGATTGGCGATCCTCAAGACGAGCACGACCATTTAGTGCACCACAACGCGACCGATGTCCTGAGGTTCAACGTGAGTTACATCCTTCCTTACTCATATTATAAATGAGAAAGTTTATATGGATGTTTGTTACTCTTTGCAAAGTCTACTTGGACGGATCTTTTCCGTCCCCAGATTTTTTTTAATTTTAGTGGTGTTACGCCACCATCTTTGTTTTCGGTAGTCGTCTTTTTACATTAAATGTATCTCGTGCTTGTACCAATTATCGACAAAATTCATTAATTTGGAGAGCAAGCAACAACTTTAACACCCAATGTAGGAAATTCGAATCTTACTATTGTTATGGGAAAGTCTGTGTGAATGTTTGTTATAAGTAATCTCCGTAAGATGAAATTTGGTACTTCTATAGTTTAGGACCTAGACATAAGCTAATAAAATTTTCAAAAATTTACTTCTGAGGGGGTTAAATAGGGTGGTAAAGTTTGTATGGAAGATCATTTTTCCTTGGTTTACTCAAAACTCGGTATGAATAAAGTATGAAATAAATAATTAAACATGTACTTTTTATTTTTACAAAATATACCCTAGGGATAGTGCAATAATTTTATGAAAGTTGGATGAAAAAAAATCTGGTTGGTCGCGGGCGAAGCCGCGGGGAGAATCTAGTGTATCATAAATAACTTTGATATGTTGGAAAAACTGTTTTTTAAAACAAAGGATCCACGAATAAATGTACTTTATTTCCTCCCCAGGGCTGGAAAGACGAATGCGTTATAGAGAAGACAGAGTCGTGGCGCTGCGTCCGCGTCCGTGGCGGGGATTCGAACTGGCGCCGAGTGGAGACGCTGCTGCGGCGCGTGGTGCACCCACACCTGGGGTACGAGGGGCCGCTCTCCAACCGGGACGTGCTCAGCATGACGGTCAGTGCAGTGGTCTGTTACACGTGTCACTGGCGGGGAGTCGAACTGGCGCCGCGTGGAGACGCTGCTGAGACGCGTCGTGCACCCACACCTGGGGTACGAGGGGCCGCTCTCCAACCGGGACGTGCTCAGCATGACGGTCAGTGCAGTGGTCTGTTACACGTGTCACTGGCGGGGAGTCGAACTGGCGCCGCGTGGAGACGCTGCTGAGACGCGTCGTGCACCCACACCTGGGGTACGAGGGGCCGCTCTCCAACCGGGACGTGCTCAGCATGACGGTCAGTGCAGTGGTCTGTTACACGTGTCACTGGCGGGGAGTCGAACTGGCGCCGCGTGGAGACGCTGCTGAGGTGGTCACTTCTATGTTAAAATTCGAAACACAGAAACCGGAGGCGGAGCGGAGGCGAAGGCGTGGCGGTTTTTCCTATGGCACTGCGCCGTCATCGCCTGCGGTGTGTGTGTAGGCTTACTTATGATTCAATAGAATACAACGCGCACGCCTTCGCCTCCGCTCCGCCTCCGGCTTCTGTGTGTTTCGTACTTTAGTTTGATAGACTAGCTACACAAATAGGTTACTGTTATGTCTAAGAAATCAGTTCTTATAAAATTAGAAGATTATCAATTTTAGTCGAATGCATTTTAATGAATAACTCAAAAACGGATTGAGTTAGTCAGATCTTGATCAAAGTTTTAGATATAAACAAACAAAAACTAACCTCTAACCTCCCCGCCGCCGCCGCGCGCCGGCTCTCATATAGCAAAACTACAAACCCAAATGTATATGTATAGATATATGTATAGAATAGTATGAGATCCGACTGCAGGATTAGCCCGCTCATCGTTTTTTGCTCGAAGATCGACTGATCTTAGACCAAAACGTATGGCACAGAGTCGCAATGGAGAGGGTTATATGTATATAGGTTTAATCAGTTAACTTATAACTACTACGTTTACTTATACGCCCCGTGGCTTCGCCCGCGTACCAGAGTTTTTTTAGTACAAATTTCAGAAATGTATTGCGGACCCACTAAGGAAATAGAAAATAGAAATAGAAAAACTTTATTTGTTACTCAAACACAAAATAAAGATAACAAAAGAATACAAAATACAATATAACAGTTTGCTTGAGTCGCAAAACGGTCCCTGTCTCAGCATGAGCTGGTTGTATATTTACGTATACAACCAACGCTGATCTTCCGACAGAGCCGGTTTTGGTGACGTCACGGAAGATATAAAAATATCCTATGTACTATATACTATAACTAACATATAGGTACACAAAATTATAAAACATATACGTTAACAACGGTGATAATACCTACAAAAAATAACAATAATGGAGAGAAAAAATACAATTAAAAAAGGGTTATTGTGTAAAAATAAAAAATACGTGTTTAATTATTCACTCCATAGTTTATTTATACGGAGTTTTGAGAGAATCGAACCAAGGAAAAAATATTTCTATACAAACTTTACCACCCTATTTAACTTGAATTTCCTACTAATATTTCCAAATTTTAATAGCCTATGTCCTAAACTATCTACATACCAAATTTCATTTAAATAACTTAAGTAATTACGGAGATTACTTATAACAAACATTCGCACAGATTTTTCCAATTATTATAATAGTAAGAGTAAGATAAGCAAGTAAGAAGTAAGATTATAATCTAGGTTTTATAAAGTGTCAGTCCATTAAAAATCCAAATAGAATAATGAGAAACATTCTCATTACTGATCATAGTGTTTTCTTCCAGGCCTACCTCTGCATAGTAAAGAAACAAATAATCGGGTGTCTGATCGCTGAGACGAAGACTAAAGCGTACAAACTGATTCCGGGTGATCCCGACTGTTGTAGCGTTGAGGATTATCCAGTCAAGTATGTACTTTTCTTAATATCTCCTAGTAATCACTACATAGTATAAAACAAAGTCGCTTTTTCTGTCCCTATGTCCCTTTGAATGCTTAAATCTTTAAAACTACGCAACGGATTCTGATGCGGTTTTGTTAATAGATAGACTGATTCAAGAGGAAGGTTTATAAGTATAATAAAACCGTGCGAAGCCGGGACAGAGCGCTAGTAAAATATATAAAGCAATAAGTAATGCTGGACAATCTATACAGCATCATCTAGCCCCAAGATAAGCACTGCTTGTGTTATGGGTACTAGACAATTATAAATAATAATAAATAATGCTAGACAATCCACACAGCATCATCTAGCCATAAAGCTAAACAGTGCTTGTGTTATGGGTACTTGATAACTGATATATTTAGTCCTACTAATATTATAAACGCGAAAGTTTGTAAGTATGGATGGACGGATGTTTGTTACTCTTTCACGCAAAAACTACTGAACGGATATGGATGAAATTTGGCACAGGAATAGATTATAGTATAAAGCTGAATAGTCTATATTTTTTGTTTTAATTTTAACCCGCGTAATTCCCGTTCCCGTGGGAATTCCGGGATAATATATAGGATTTTTGTAACTCAATATCAGTTATTAATAAAGAAAAGAATTAAGAACCATGAGAATTCAAAAAATTGGTAAAAAAGCTTTTAATTAGAGCTACATACTTATAATTTCGACTTTTCAGATGCGGAGTGTCCCGCATTTGGACGCATATCAACCACCGTCGCACCGGCGTCGCGCGTCGCCTGCTCGACTGCGCGCGCGCATCCTTCCTCTACGGACAACCCTTGAGGGTAGAGGAACTGGCTTTCAGCGCACCCACCACTGCCGGGAAAGCGTTCGCCTCCAAGTACACTGGGACTGACAACTTTTACGTGTATTTAGACTGAATTAGGTTGATTTTTGATCGAACGCTAAGATAACTTAGGGAGTTGTTTAGCTTAGCTCGAGATTATAGAGTCAAGGGAAGAAATCACGAAATATCAAGTGTAAAGACGCGATCAGTGTAATGGAGTGTATTCACTTAATTTTTGTGGAACGTTCGATTTCTAAACTGACATTTTTGTCATAGTACATATTAACCATTTCCCTGGTTTATCTTGTAACTAGTGGTAATTTATGTTTAACCTAGCTATTGTCAGTGAATACTTAAATACAATTTAATTAGACTATATCTTTATTTAGAGACTATTTTAAGCTTATCACCGGGGTTTACAAAAGTTTCTAAATAATTTTATATCGAATTTTATATAGTTTGCAATATGCATAGCATATGTATAAAAACCGCGTCGTCTAAGCGAGCTAAGCCAAAACTATAATTTTTTATCTTGTGTATTTTTGGATAATTTATTCTCTTTCTATATGTGGAAACTGCTTAGCTTATTTTTTGTAAGTGTGTAATTTTTTAGTTTTAAAGCTTTTTATTCCCCTAAGACAAATAAATGACATAAAACTAAGTTGACTTAGCGTTCGACATACAACCCGCATTAAGCTGGGCAGTCAATGTGTTAACTTGAGTTTACCGCCCAGTTTAAGTGATTTGGCCAAGACGCGCCGCAAAATGCTGTTACACTGCAGTATGCATGTCATGGGTACTGTGTTATGTCGACACAATATAAGATGGAGAAATGGGACCATAAATTACCTATAATGTGGTTGATCAGCTGATTCTAGCTTTTTAATAAAAAATGTGATTTTTAGCGTAGGGCCAATTTCTACAAAAACTGTGGAGTAATAAATACATAAATAATGCTGGATAAATAAAAAACAAGCTAAAAAGAGTTTCTGGTATGTCTAGATAACATTATCATTGATATTTTGATGTGTAAAAACAAGCATGAAACAATTGTCAGCATAACAATTTAGTTGATGCATAAAAAGTTGACACATCAGAATAATTTTCATAGTTGAAACAAAATAATAGTGATCCAATTGGAAAGATTTACACATCTCTGCTTAGTTTATGTAGAAACCGGCCCTCATTAGTACTGTGTTTTTATAGGATTTTTTGAATTTAAACTTATTATGTTAACTTTTACCAGCATTTATCGATTGACATCGAAAAGGCTAGTCCCATTTAAAAGACACTAATTTTATGTTTTTGATACTGTTTTACTTAAAATCTACTGAATTTAAAGTAGAAAATGCTCATTCATTTTAAACTTTGACCTATTTTTAGAATTTTAGATATTTTTAGATTGTATTTTAAATAAATAACTAGTGCCAATGTTTGAAAGTGCCTCAACCTAGGTTTTAAGGTTTAGTATAACTTTTTGATGATTGATTTAATTGTTAGTCGAATTTTTATCGTACTTTTGAGTACTTTGATACCTCATTTCATTAAGGAGAAGCGATTTCGATAAATTGTTGTTACATTCAGCAAGCTATTTGTTAATTGACGACCTATTTCATTTTCTGTAGTCAAAACTATTGTAGTAGTTAGTTTTCAAGTTAACTTAAGGCTACATCTCGCTCGCACGCGGAATTCAGTATTTTTTTAGATTTATTGTACTTTTCGCATTCTACAATTAATGTGTCTAGCTAGTGAGTAGTTAACGACGATTGTGAACCATTTGCTAGAACTAACTTTGATTCAATCGACGATTTGGAGTGTATTCAGAATGTTGATTTACGTAATAAATATTTTATATGGCAAAAGACTAGCAACTATCGTTTCTTAGTTTTATTTAGTGTTTTTTTCATGGGTTCATAACAGATGGCTTAGAATTGCCGCCAAACTTCCTACTAGCAAGGCAATTTACTTGTTAAACGTAGAAAATACAACAACCAGAAAAAATTGAATTACCCGCGCGAATCCACCTAGCTCTCTGAATGGTCAGTTTTACTTACGCTTATATTTATGATTAGGTGATCGATATGGGTCCAAATGGACCAATGTTTAGCTTTAAGTCTTTAGTTACGAAATTTTCATTTCAATTTTAATTTGTTAACTATACCAGTACTGTAATATTTTGATCTGAATTTTTTAATTATTTTTGATGATTGGTAAGTAATTATAACATTCCCAAAATATTGTCGTTTTGAATTATTATTCTGTTTTCTGTATTTCTCGCTTGCATTTCAAGTTCGCCTGTCACTGCCTTTACCCAAAGAAGGAACCTTTGTTTTGCCACATTGTAAATAATATTTATTTGAATATTTGTATTTCGTATTTGATATTAGACCTTTGAGATTTGCATGTAAGCATTATAATTCATTGAAAAACTTATTCCGAGTTTCTTTCCAAAAGTGTTCTTTGGTTTAACAATAAAGTTGATTTTTATAAACTTGTCTTTCTATCATAATATACACGAATCTTATTTATACCTACCTATTAGAATTTGAACTTACTTAAGATGCAATAAGGGTTAAAATGAAAGATCACAGTTTTAAAACAACATTTATTTTTACATACATGAAGTCGGATTCAAAATGCCTGAAACATACTGATCTTTGTACACATCAGTTATAGAATTAATTTCATGGACAGTAAAATTATATTCTTGCACGAATCTGTGGAGACAATTAAAAAGTATAAGCGTTTGTCAGTAGATCACCTTCCATTTCACACTACTTACTATACACAAAATATTAAAAATTTCACTTTATCGTTAGGAATTTCATTAATTAGGTTATATTAAAATTATATGTGTTAAAAATATAGACTTTCAGTATATATTTTAAACGTAAGTATAAGTTACACCGTGATCCGTCCCGTGGGAAAGAGATAGTGCTAGATCTCGCTACGTGTCGCGCTAGGCTAGTACACCTATCCCAAAATTATAGTCTACTTACGGAAAAAATTAAGAGAAATATACTTTTGTGCTACAATGAAAAGATAACTATGAGCACTAGTTAAATGCCGTCAATGTAAGTATAGCGAGACAGATCTACTTATGCAGCGAGCGGGCGCCTCTCAGAACCCGCTCAAGGTAAAATTACCAAAAATATCCGCAGCTCGACGCTGCATTTCGACCGAGGTACAAACTGACCCCGTTGTGCGCAAGTACACTTAACTACCTACAATGAATATTAAAAAAGGAGGAATCAATACTATTTGGTTATTGGCAACTGTAGTTAGATATATCTACTAGAATCCGATCGTGACTTCTGCCGTAGTGGCATCACGACTACGCAAAGTAAAGGCGTATCTACATTACGAGTACGACACTGGCAGTATTCCGTCTAAATTGAAAAAAATATAGAAATATGCAGACTAGGCTACTTTATACACGACTCACTTGAATTATTGCGTTTTACTTATTCGGTACGAGCAGGGGCGGACTTTATTATACAAGGGTTTGGTGTATTATCGAAGGCTCAATTGGAATATAAATTGATAAAGCGTAAACTATACATTTAGTTCTAATCTAACACGTCCATTCGAGTTTAATCATAATTACCACATTCCATAATTCTAAATATCTCAATTTATATAACAAAAAGAGCCTTAAAAATTATTACACACAAAAAGATTTACACCTAGTTATTTGCATAGATATGATAACAAGTGAATTTGTATTAGACATGCTCTCTATCGTTATAGGCAAGTGTGCGAAAGAGAAGAAATATATACAATATACAAATTATTTACGTATTCTTATGTCTCAGAATTAAACAACCAAGGTATAAGATGAGCGTCATAGAAAATATGACTGTGTTGAGCTACTAAGATAGATATTTTTTTTATAGGTTGGCAATTATCAATCTATCCTCGATCTATTAGAGGCAGCTTTGAGTTCGACCCTGTGACCTGTGAAATGGCTTCGCCATTGGCCACTTTAGTGTGAGGACCCTTTACGCATTTCTGTTTCCATAATAATGACCAAGGAGAACATTTTGTTGGTTTATTTACTAAAATTTTGTTAACTATGCAAATAATCCTATCCGGTTAATAACTCTAAACGAAACTGCTGTAAAACTGAAAGCAAGTCGAGTTTTGTCTCATGGTAAGATATTATATAGGATCAATAAATTGTCTCCAAAAAGTTTAGACTCACGACGAGAGTTGAACCCGCTACCTTCCGGGAATGCACCAAGAGGTAATGTAACCGATGAGTCGAAAATCTTTCGGTCTTCCCACAGACTCTAGCGCGTTATCACATAATGTTCGCAATATCATATATAGATAGAATACAAATTTTGTAAAAGCTGATTAGACCAAAGCTTGAATAATGAAAAGGCAAGACATGAATATTTTATCTGCAATCTAATGATAATTTCTTGACTAAAATTTCAGATTGCAGGTTTACAACCTGGCTAGCATGAAGTAGGCCAATCACAGCACTATCCCGAGTAGAATATACAAAAAAAACATCAAGTAATAGATATAAGGAATGAATTTCAAATGTTTAATGCATTTAACGACAATGCGACGTATTTTTTCTGAAATTCTACCCTAGAGAACAAAAGCTATGTTTGGCCTAAAGTGAGAAATAAAATAATGATTTGGAAGGAATAAATCTAAATAAGAAAACCTAAATTTCGCATGTAAGTATCGTCGTAAGTCAATCTTGTTTCTTTCAAACTGGAACTTCTATAAAGAAGTATAGTGTAGTTCTTATATAGAATAAATAGGATTTAATAGAATATTTTATGGAGATCTCCCCTTTGATTAGTGTATAGAGTAATGAAGAAATCACGGATGCTTAGAGTTAAATTTTGAGTTTGACCCATTCAGCGAAATATAAGATTTTGGTGGCGGATGGTACTATTTTATCAGTTAATACAATTTCACAAACTCTGTGTTGAATGGGCGTGCAAGAAGTTTGAATTTAAACCTTGTTTCTATGAGTGTTAAGATTATTTATGCTTAAAACTCATCCTCCGATAGGTTTACACCAAAGTACTCAAACGTAAATCAAATTTAGGCAGAAGTTTTAATTTTTATTGAAAGTTTTTGGATTATCAAAATTAGTTCTTGCTTAAATGAGAGTTTCGTTTGGGTATTCCGGTAAAAGCGGTATTCCACTACCCGATATTCAGGGACCCTTACCCTAACTAAGAGAGGTGTAATAAGATTTAGAGCGGCGACCGGACGAACCCGGCAAGCCTCGCTCCCTAATCGCCCTAACTACCGGGCCCTGAATATCGTGTAGTGTAATACCGCTTTTATACAGCAGACTTTAATATGAAAGACGCAAACTCCGCGCGAAATCGTAGCAGTTATAGATTTGAATATGATTCTCGATATCTCTTTCCCACTCAAAACTCGCAGGCTCTAATCTATATGCGTTAGAACAGGTAAGAAATAACTGCAGTTTCGCTGCTACGATTTCACACGTATGTAGGTTTAATACCGCTATAAGGCAAAAGTATGTTTAAAGTTACTAGTTGTCTTCAAGGAAATCAAGATGGCCTTGTTTAATGACGTTGATTTAAGAAATTTATAGAAATAGATTTTAGTACAACCCGCCACCAGAATTATATATAAATCTATTGAAACGCATCTCACTAGTCAACATAAATTTCCTATTAAGTTACAACGTTTATTCGTTCATTTCCGACATTCTAACTTACATAGCTACCGAACATATCATTAGTTTTAGAAATTAACTTTGTATTTAAGAATACAGTGAATATTTGGGATGATTCTTTTTAGGGACCGTCATAATTGTAAATTACATTTTGTGCTTTATGTAGAAAATAACTTCAGAGGATAGTGCAACTTATATTGAGATAATAAGGTCCAATTGTTTTCTATTTGTTTTTCACATAGTCCATTTTGAAATTAGTTAGATTTAGGATAAAGTTATATCACTTAAAGTTGGCACAGTAGATTTGTGTGCATACGGTCTTTGCATTTTTTTTACAATTCTGACGGTCCATAAATTAATGACAAACAATACAATTCAATTACAATACGCATGTATATTTTCATTCCTACTTACATCCAAAGAAACTTAACGTTAACACAAAAAACACTATAGTATATTAAAAATAACTTTGTTACATTTAAAAAGCAAAAAATAGCGTTATATTACACAAGGAAGGAATTTCTTGCTCAAAATTTGTTGATTTTAAGTATGGTAACATTAGAAGTATGGTGTTTCCGCCTTGCAACACTATTATGGCACATTACAAAATTAACCGTTCAACATTCTTATATTAAGGACCATATTAAAATTATACTTTAGTAACAAGTATATTTTAACTGCCTAAAGTAGTGATGTGACATGATCAGAAATATATCGATGAAATTTCTGTCCATCCCTAAATATTCAAAAGATAATAAACAAAAAAAATCTTAGATTCATCAAGATATAAAGATAGGAAAAAATAGAAATAGATCATTTTTAATATTATTAAACGTTTCTTAAAATAGAACAGGGGTAAGTACATAATCCAATTTCTCCATAAATAATAACGCTATAGCTTTAATTTAATGTTAGGGCGAATAGGTTAGTAACATTTTGTACTTATGGCTAAAAGTGATTCTTACAACAAAAGAAAAAAAATAAAGAATTACTTATTATTCGAATAATTAATTCTTTGAAAGTTTTTCAAATTAAAATACTGCTATAATTACACGTTATTTCAATGGCCGCATCAAATACGACACGTATCTTGCATCTTTGGACCTTATATTACACTAAAAGCTCGTAATATTAAAAAATATACTAAATAACCTAAGTTAAAATCTATAGCGAAGCAATTTGCCTGTTGTTATAATAAATTTTAGTAAAATATTGTGCTAGAATTAAACGTAGATGTAGCAACGTTTAACAAAAACAAAATGTTAATTAAAAATTAATGACATTATTATTGGAAGACGTAAAATTTATAAAATTAAAAATACAAATAAATCTTAAAGAATCAAAACAATAATGTGACTAAAGATAAAAGTCACCATCAAAATAAAATATTAATTCTGTAATCAAAAATATACAGACATAACAATTAATTCATATTAGTAACGTCAAACTTTAAAACAAAATAAACTATACAAAAAAGTGTATAATGTATCCATCTACATAATAATGTTACTTTGTGTGTAAATACAATCTGGCTAAAATAAATAAGTGGTTTGAGGATTTGGCCTAATTTGAGCATAACATGCACCCAATAACGAAAAGTGATATGCATTAATAAAACAGAAAAAAACTATACTATATTAAAAGCTTGTGTTTTCTACCGATACGTGAGAAAGAGAATACTAGAACTAGCCTCGAGGTAAACATCGATGATCCTTAATATAAAATGGTATCGACACCGCACGCCCGGCGACACTAACCTATCATCGATACAAAAACATCGACTATCCCAGCACTAGCAATTCAATAAAGAATTTCAAAATAGAATCGAAAATATATTTAACCGAAACGTCACCCGAAAATGGCTACCACATCACTAGCTATTCGAACTATAAATATTTATGCTATAAACTGCTTACTTTGAAAATGGGATTACGTGTTTTACCAGTTTGTATTTTGTTATAATCTTTGGAAACGCATTCCGTGACTATTATTTTTGCTACAATTGAACAATATGTACACTGAAAAGAATTAATGCTGTACAATATAGGTAAACAATATAACATTTTTGATGATGTGACAATATCGACACAGTTGCCAGCGATTCAATTCGATAACGGTCGGAAACACCATTGTCGACGAGAAGTAATCGATTTCGCTTCAAAACCGATATGACTTACTAGCGAATAGATTTCAAGATGGAATACTTTTCAAATAGATTGCTTTTTCGAGCATTGCTTTGGTAAATAAAGATAGACTGTAAGAAATATTCGATTAAAACAACCGATTATAAAATCGAATGATTTTGGTAACTCAGAAAGCGAAATCGATTCCCTCCAGAAAGAAGGTAATTATAATTAATTAGAATCACAGTTATATAACTGGCATCTCCACTGAAGATCGCAACATTATGAATCTTATTTCGCAGACGATAAAGTTGATATTTGGTGTTAAATTTGAGGTAAGTTTTGGCTGCGTTAAGAATGTTAAAACTCATAGTACTCATAATTTATAATTATAAAGAAGAAATAAACACATTATTAATACCACGGCCGCACTGTAAGCAACGAGGCAGGCGGGTAGGTTGACTGGTTGCTTCGATCGAATGTGAATTCGATAGCTAGGCACGTAGTTTACAGTTCATAATCTAATTACATTGCAAGCGTTTAGATTAGCCTCAGCATCGCTTAGGCTGTGTCCCCAGTAGCCAAACGGTGAGCGGCTGACTGAGTGAGCCGCAAATTTGTGGCGAACAGCTACAAACTCAGATCAGTTAGCGTGCGTATCGCAAGCACTGGAACCCACGACTCGCCGCTAACTGAGACAGTCGGCGCACGTATCGCTGCAAACTGCGTGCAAACTGCAGTGAGCGCAAACTAGCAAACTGTGGACACTCAATTTAAAATTATGGAAGGGCGTACTTAACTGATACGCCGCAAACTCAGTCGGCTGCTCACAGTTTGCCTACCGGGGACACAGCCTTAGATGTAGCGAAGCGAGGTGATTACAAATTCCGAGTTTGAAATCATGCACCTAGCTTCCGAAGTAACGTATCTAAACTCTGGTTTTGCTACTATAGAAGCAACCCGTCTACCTAAGCTTGCCTCGGCGCTTGCAGTGCGGCCGAAGCTTACAGGTTTATCATATTCATCGTATAGTTTTCAAGATTACATATCTTGATATATTACATTGATTTTGAGTAGGTAACGCACTTAAGTGGGCCTAAACAGTCTGGTTTTGCGATAATGTGTGGTAAAATAAGATTTTATCTTAACGCAGCCATGTTTATACGTATATTATGTACATTACGAACTAAGAACTGTTGCGATCTTGGAGCCAAAAGACAACCCGGCGATACTTCCATGATTATTGAGTAATGTATTTTAGTTTAGTTTATTCTTTGGATATTTTGGTCAGAAATAAATGATTTTTTATTTAATCAAGGATGTAGTTTTATTTTCCCCATATAGGGTCGCATCGTATGTGTTAAACCTTTTAAATTGATGTCGATTATGTTGGATTTATAGCTGTACCCTTTCTTTATGATCGAATTTATTAATTTAAGAAAGAGACGGAAATATTTTCTAGTTCTCCTCGATTACTTTGCGTACTATATACGTACGTACTATATGTTCATTGTTAACGTAAGCTTATTTTTTCTGTACGCATTTAGATTTACGAAAAGTTTTTGAATTTAGATTTCATCTTCTATCTCGCTCACTCACACTTATTAAAGAACGAGACAAATTGATAATCACTAGCTCGTGAAAATAGCCTCTGTCAAAACTCTCAAACCATTCGAAAACTAAAATTGAGTTGGAATGAAAAACATATTGCATGAAACTATTCAACCACTGTCAAACTACGAAAATTAGTTCCTCTCTCCGTTAGATATGCTACAAGGCGCCAAATATAGATAAAGACTAACTTTTTTGTCATCGTAAACTAATGTATACTAGTACTTAGGACTCTGTTGATGAACCAAAAAAAAACGAAACATTGCTAAGTAGGAAGTTGATTTAGGTATATATTAAAGTTTTGGTAAAAGTAACATTGATTTAGTGAATTTAAACTCTTTATTTTTCATAGCGATGAACCCTAAATCTTTCCCGTGACCCATTAATTATAATTAATTAAGATGGAGGTATATCCCTACATAGGGAAGACCTGCGTCCAGCAGTGGACCAGTAAAGGTTGTAGATGATATCCCTACATATTATAAAACAAAGTCTCGCCCCACTGCCTGTCTGTTATGCTTAGATCTTTAAAACTACGCAACTGATTTTAATACGGTTTTTAAACGTGATTCAAGAGGAAGGTTTATATAGTTAATCCACCCGTGCATAACCGGGGCGGGTCGCTAGTAAAAATAAAATAGTAATGTACATGAAATGTATCGCCGCGTGTTTAGCTCAGCGGAAGAACCTACGAGACACAGTTTACAACAGTAATATAAGTAAGTAAATATTGCTATACCGGACATGCGGTTACTGCCGCCACTATGCCGCATCCTCACCAGCTCTGGAATACAGAATACACTGTTTAAACTCTAATGGAATGACCATGAATTGATGATCATTTATGGGTAATTGTGTGCCCTTCTATGATAAGCTTACAAAATACACTGTTCAATTACAATGTGCTACAATTGATGATCATTCATGGGTAATTGTGTGCGCTTCTATGATAAGCTTCCATCTCAAGCAACTGAGCTCTCTATTCGGAGATTTAAACTATTTATAAAACAAATTCTAAAAAGGCCTATTACTCCATAAATGATTACATCAATGACGTTAATGCTTTGCCAGATGTCGCTCAGTTCCACACCGAAAATAGTGTTTTATATTTACAAACATGTTTAAGTCACATAAGTTATACAAGTAAATACACGTACTAGCACGTGTATTTACTTGTATAACTTATGTGTATTTACTATGTCCGTACGTACAATGTACATATGTATAATTATGTACGTACGTGGTGCGTTAGAGCAGCTCGTACTGACGCAAGTGCATGCGTTGGATGATGTCGCGGCAGTCGCTGAAGACGTATTTACTATGTCCGTACATACAATGTATATATGTATAATAATGTACGTACGTGGTGCCTTAGAGCAGCTCGTACTGACGCAAGTGCATGCGTTGGATGATGTCGCGGCAGTCGCTGAAGACGTATTTACTATGTCCGTACATACAATGTAAATATGTATAATAATGTACGTACGTGGTGCGTTAGAGCAGCTCATACTGACGCAAGTGCATGCGTTGGATGATGTCGCGGCAGTCGTTGAAGACGTATCTACTATGTCCGTACATACAATGTATATATGTATAATTATGTACGTACGTGGTGCGTTAGAGCAACTCGTACTGACGCAAGTGCATGCGTTGGATGATGTCGCGGCAGTCGTTGAAGACGTATCTACTATGTCCGTACATACAATGTATATATGTATAATTATGTACGTACGTGGTGCGTTAGAGCAACTCGTACTGACGCAAGTGCATGCGTTGGATGATGTCGCGGCAGTCGTTGAAGACACGTTTGATGTTCTCTGTGTCGACTGCGCATGTGAAATGCGGGTAGCAGTAGTGCTTGCCGTCGCCGGATGCTGTACTGATACGCTGGGGAATAAAAACATATTATAATTAATTACGTAATAAATCATATGATTAATATTAAATGCGATAGTAATAATTGGGTTATTCTACGATAAGAGGTTTCAAGTCCTTAGAGATAACGGCCAAAGAGAAAAAATGAGTTTTCTTCATTAAACACATATTAACGATTTTGTGTCCCGTTTTTGAATATTTTCATGTAAGGGCAAGTTAATTTACAAATATTTAGTTACTTTTTAGGAGGCCAGGGTAGATACATTGACCAGGGGAGAGAATATGAGGCAGTAAAATAGTTATTATTTCATAAAAAATTAGTTTTTTTATACAAATACATGTACAAATATAAGACAACAATATAAGTTTTTTTTAATAGACGTAGTTCTAGCCCTGGAATGAAACATGCCACTTTTCATCCCATAAATCTGGTTGAATGGGTTAGAAACCGCCTTTAAACGTTTTCATAGAAACAACGCGCGTAAAGAGTGTTTTAGGGTAAAAAACGGTTAAGGTCGTTCGACTTTCATACGTTTGTATTTTCCCAAATATGAGCGATGTGGACATAATTTAACAAATAAATAACTGTTTTTGGCTTTGTTATTGGTCATTATTTGCGGCAAATTGTGTTTGATTCATGAAAACACTCGGTATAATTAGAAATAACGTGAAAATTTTAGGCCATTTCTATCAATGCGTGAGTGAACACGGATAGTGTCGTACGCCCGCTTACTTGAACTTGTGAGTGTTACGGCAGCGACGGAATCGCCACCTCTGTGCTATCTAAAGAATCATGTTATAATACCATAGTTTACCGTTCTCAAAGGGTTTTTCCATCGTCCAAGTATTTATTCCTATCTATTTTTGTTGCATGTCAAATAAGATCTAGGAAGCCTACGTTCCGTTCCCATGACAACAATAAATGACACTATGTAAACAGATAAAATGTTTGTTTATAGATACCAGTTTAGAGAGTTTTACGCTGAGGCCACACTACCTTACCGTCTACCGGGCTGTTACCGCAATAATTATGACATTAAATTACCGTTTAAATTACTGCATGAACTGGTGTAGTTACACTAAATTTTACCTAGATATGTCAATAAATAAGGCGGTAAAAATATCACGTGCGTCGCCGGTGAGCTCATATTGCGCACTGGACAAACGGTAGTGGCCACAAACGCATTAATTACTGCGGTCATCTTCTTTGATGTGCGAAAAAAGACCGCCGCTGGAGCTATTGCCTACCGCCATTTGCCATATTGATTGGCATTGTAAAATTATGGCCACAAATCGTGGTTACACCTAGGTGTTGTATAAGTTATGGCTATATTTATCGGCATATCACGGTAGTGTGGCCCCAGCATTAGCGTGTCAGAGTGTATGCAAAGCATTTCGCTCATTCATCAGCGACGACCGATGTGGCGCATTGGGCGAAAGTCCGCCTGCTACCGGTTGCGGGTTCGATTCCCGGGTCGGAAAAAAATTGTGTGTGTGCAGAAATTTGTTCCGTTGGTCTGGCTGTTTTCTTTGTATTTATAAAAAAATATCTATCTATGTAATGTATTGTATTAAGTTTATCAGTCAACTAGTACCCATAATACAAGCTTTGCTCACCTTGGGGCTAGCTAGATGATGCTGTGTGGACTGTCCGGAATTATATATATTTTTTTATTTTATTGGACTAATCGTCACTTTTTACAGGAGCCAAAACAAAATTTTGAACATGATTTTTTTGAAAAAGTTAATGTTTTTCTTTCATTCATCACATTCATCATTGTTTTCGTTATTTTTTGCTCTATTTTTTTAAATAATGGTCGCTGTTATAGCTATCACCCAACTTGATAAAAACTACAAAAGCCCTTTTTGCATTCAAATTTTGAAGCAAAGTTAAGATAATTATCCCAATAGAAAGAAATAAATATTTAAATTAAACTAGCTTTATGAAATGTTTTCAAAAGAAAATATACTTTATAAGAAATAAAACCATTTTCTAATTTTTTTGAAATGTGGCCGTTTTGCATTCAATGAGCGATTTGTAAAAATGCCTGAACATTAGCTGGCGTAAAGAGCTAAAATAAAATAAAAATCAGTTGGTGTTGATAGTACATAATTGTTTCGTTTTATTTTTGTCATACCTTTAGAAACGAGGTCAGGACCCTTTGTGGGATGTACGCAGAACAGTCTACCAAAGTTTTATATAACAATCAAATAGACTTAGGAAGGCTTACAATAAGTAATTTATGACAAACATGATATTTTTTTGTACTAGGTCTATGACATTGTTCAAAATATAAAGAATAAAAAAGAAAAAAATCAAAAATTTAGGTAGGGTGGAAGGGATTCAAGCCCGTACTAACCGGATGAATCAAAATTTTGTGGATATTTTATTATCAAAAAGCAAAAAGTAAATTAAAATTCTGGTGGTTTCGATCCCAGGTACGACTATACATCGTCGCACCCACCCGACTGTTCGAACCGCTAGTCCAAAGTGAGTTATTGAAATACGGTGAAAATTTGTATTACTTTTAATCTAATAAAAGTGGTCGTAAAATCGGAGTTAAAATGTACACAAAGAACAGAGTCAAAAAAAGTGGAGACTTCCTTACGCCAAGTATTTTATTGTAATTTTATTATAAAATTGTAACAACTTTCACAGGGAGTACATTTAAAATTAATGATTGTTATTTTATTCAAATTATTTGTCAATTCCAATGATTTAACGAAATTAATAAATAGTATGAAAAGTATTTTTTTTTACCTATAATTTGTAAGGTATTCCTTAGCTAATAAGCTAGTATGTAAATAACATTACCCTCTGCGCCTTTTTACTTAAATTGTTCAAAATAATAAAATAAAATTACCTCCAATTTTTTTTAAATCTAAATAGAGCCTGGTTTTTTTCTTAAAGAAAACACAAGAGTCGAAAATGATTTCGATAACTAGTGGTTTTATTGAATTAATTTTAGATGTAATTTAGTAATGTCCCGAAAATGGAAATATTGGTCGGAAAAATATTTAGTCCTAAGGCTTCTCCAATTATCTCTATTATTTTTCGAACAGTAGTTATTTTAGTTCAACTGAATTTATAAGGTTTGCCTGTGTGAGTGACTCGTAGCGGCCGATCACTCACACAGGCAAGATCTTTTTTGCTCTTCCCAAATACAAGCTCCATAGATGCTTTAAACACTTGAAAAATTGCTTGGTACATAAAAACAACATACCATTTGCGGCAAATACATTACCATTAAACAATTATGCACAATTTAATTAGAAAATAGTGAAAAACTTCAAAATTGAAAATGAGAGCCATCTAGTAGCGGAGCTATGCTTAGTAGGGTGTCCCGTAAAAACTTTTTTTGGATTTAAGTAACGTAAGACCACTCGAAAGTTGCGAAATTGTACGTAGATTACGAATAAAATTGAAACAAAAATCTAACTAAAGGTCTTTAGGTCTCTACCGGCCTTAAAAGTTTCCAAAAAATGACATTTCAACGTCAATTTTTAAGTTTTTTTAATTTTGAATCCTGATAAAAGAATTATTGTTTTACTATGCTTGTGTGTAGTACCTGAACAGATCTTTAATTTTCGTGGTTATAAACTTTACCAGCAGCTTCGTACTTGTTAGGGTTACACTGAATTCCACCTCCAACTACTCTTAATTTTCAACTTTTTTCAATGATTTTCTTTGCTTGACTCGCAAGTGTTTTGTTTGTATTTAAAGTAAATTTTATGCCTTATAGATACAATTTCAATTAAAATAATGTCAAAAGTGGGTATAAGTGACTTTTAAATAATGAGTTCGAGGTGATATGAAACTACATTTTCTGTTTTTGGACCATAGCTTAGGTACAAATAACTTGATCATCTGCAGCTACCAACTGTAAAGGATGTCATTAGAATTATTTTATACGTAAAGAACAACCTGAAAATGCAATATAATCTGCAACTAACACAGTAAGGGTGGCGTTATTCGATATTCAGAGGAGTACCTATTTGGAGAAACCGTTGCAATGGTGTGGTGTGTTTGTATGCTTCATGCCAATGAGTTACCCCTTCGTCATTTATTCATAACCTTAGATGGCACATTGGAAAAGAATTCGCTCTGTGTGGAAATAGACCCACGGTATCTTTTTGTGCAATGACAGGTAATTTACCTGATTTGTCGACGAATGTGATTGAAGAGCTTAGTACGGATCAAAAATTTCTTTATGAGATGTGTCAAGCTGTTTTTTCGACTGGTTCCTGCAATCCTGAGCTAGCTAACCGTCAACCTGGGAAAATGGAACACTCGAGATGGCTTACTACAGCTAATAGGTTGCTCAGACTTTATCCAAATCCATCTGAAAACCTACAAATGCTTACAAACTTCATTGTTAGAGTTTACGCACCGATTTGGTTTTTAATCAAGCACAGGGTAAATTTTAAGGACAGAGCCAACCATATAAATCAACTGATTATGTTTTCTTGATGCTTACCTGAAAAACTCAATACTGAAGTCGATCCTGTGATTGCAAGAAACGCATTTTTTGCGCATCCAGAGAATTTACTTGTCAGCATGATTTTTGATGAAAGAAACCACATCAGGGAGCTAATCTTACGTAAAATAATTAAAGCTAGAGAAGCATAAATAGCAGAATATTTAAGGCCTAAAATAAACTTCGATGCCAGTGACTACACCGAAATTATTATGTAGCAAGAATGTCAAGTTACCGCACCGCCGGTTCTTCGACACGTTTCATTTGAGGACTTTCAAAAAATGATAAAGATAAAAAAATGTGACTTGAAGTCTTTCCTTGCCACACTAAATCTGTTGAGAGGTGTGTGAAATTAGTGACGGAGGCCTCAAAAAGCGTAAGTGACGATAAATCGAGAGATGGATTCATTAGAGCCCGGATGCAATCTCGTGCTGAAATGCCAAATTTTGGTCACATAAATAAGTTTTAATTTTAAGTATTTGCTTGTAAATTTTTTGTATATTTTCATAATGATACTTTGTTTTATCTTTTAAATTCATTAAACACCCTCTAGACTTTATTTTTGTTTTATTTTAGACCAACGATGTAAGAAACAAAAAATTTGTAATTTACAAAATTTCAAAGAGTGGTAGAGGCCTCAAGATAGGAAGTAATTTTAGTTTTTTTACCAGTTTCATAATCTACGTGAAATAACGCAACTTTCGATACCTCTTACGTTGCTGTAGCTTGAAAAAAAAAATTTCCCATACATCGACGGGACACCCTAATGCTTAGTCCTGGCCCAGAAATCACCTTTAACTCGATTTCTGGCAGAACTATAAGTCCAATGGAAAAAAGTCAAATTGTAAAGATGATATCGCTACTAGATATCGCTACACTAAGAATCACGGTATATTTAGGAATATAATAAAATACATTACCAATCATCATCATCATCATCAGCCTATATTAGTCCACTGCATGACATAGGCCTCCCCTAATAAGCACCATAGCGCCCTGTGGCATCCAGCATCTGCCAGCAATCTTTCGCAGATCGTCATCCCACCAGGCCGGAAGGCGTCCTACACTACGTTTGCCCAGGCGCGACTTGCCCAGCACCTTCTCAGAGAGCAGGTCCTGCTCGTTCAGGAACAGAATCACAGAAATAAAAACAAAAAAATATCTGAGCGTCTGGTCGATGCGACGCGTGACCCAAGAGCTGGTGAAAATCTGGCTCAGCGCATCAGCATTGCCATACAGCGTGGAAATGCAGCCAGTGTCTTGGGGACGCGACGACTGGTATTGACATGGATCAATTGAGCTACCTTTAGACTGTTTGCAACCGTCTGCAGTTAGCTCAATGGTTTCAATTGTAATTACTAGTTGTAATTTTTCTATTCCTTGCTTGTAATTGGAACGAAGTTCCTTATCGCGCGTTGTGAAAGGGGGCTAGACGGAAAAAATTCTTACGAAAAGTTGTCACGACACTTTTTGCTATATTCTATTTTTAAACTTCGTTCCATCCGGGTGTCCCTTGACACCTCTCAAGTTTTTTTTTCGTTGTTAATAAGGACCACAGATATAATAAGGTACATTACCAGGAACTCGTCGCGTATGAAGTACTTTGCGCGCGCGACCTCGGGGTGGTCCCGCGCGTCGGGAGCCGCGTCGGGCGGCGTGCTGTACCGCGCGAACTCCGCGAAGTACTCCTCCAGGCGCGACTTGCCTGCCAGTACCTTCTCGGATAGCAGGTCCTGCTTGTTCAGGAATAGGATCACGGATATCGTGCGCAACCATCTGGAATACAAAATTATATAATAAAAACTAATAAAAGCAAAGGTCTTCGGGGTCTGTAGTTACTATGGGTGTACCGCAGGGGTCTATCCTCGGCTCTTTCCTATTTTCAGTTTATAGTAACGACTTCCCTGATCTTGTAAAAAAGAATAATAATATAATAAAGAAAGAATAATCACGAGATTGTATTGTTTGCTGATGACACCTCTTTAATTTTTAAAATGAAAAGACAATCAACAAATTTCGACGATGTGAATAATGCAATCTCAAAAGTTGTCCACTGGTTCAGCGTCAATAATCTTTTGCTTAACGATACCAAAGCAAAATGTATTAGATTTATCCACCTAATGTGAAACAAGTTAAGGCTGATATAAACGTAAAAGGAGAAACGTAAGACATTGTAGAAAGTACCGTATTCTTAGGAATCACCCTAGATAATAAGCTTCAATGGTGCCCACATATAGATAAGCTATCGAAGAGACTCAGTTCTGCAGAATATGCAGTCAAAAAAATCCGTCAACCTACAGACGTTGATACCTCTAGACTTGTTTATTTCAGCTATTTCCATAGTATTATGTCTTATGGTATATTACTGTGGGGGAACGCTGCAGATATTAACACCATATTGTGCTGCGGAAGAGGGCTGTAGTGTGCGTACAATCTATAATACGGGTCCCAGAGAATCCCTTCATTATAAATTCAAAGAAATAAACATAATGACAGTACCATGTCAATATATTTATGAAAACTTGCTGTACAGTCATAAAAATATCAATCGGTTCCCTAAAAAAAGCGATATACATAATGTAAATACTAGAAATAAAAATTGACTATTGACTATTAACAGCTATTTGGTCGCATGTTCAAATTACTGAACAAACGCTTTATAAATAAACTAGCGACCCGCCCCGGCTTCGCACGTTTTTATTATAAGTATATAAACCTTCCTCTTGAATCACTCTATCTTTTAAAAAAACCCGCATCAAAATCCGTTGCGTAGTCTTAAAGATTTAAGCATTCAAAGGGACATAATGACACAGGGACAGAAAAAGCAACTTTGTTTTATACTATGTAGTGATGATTTTAAAAATATATTTGGTCGGCAACATAATTAAAATATAAAGGAATAATGCTGGACAATGCACACAACACTATCTAGCCCCAAAGCCTCAAACGCCTTTTTAATCATGAGTGAAAGGCGAAGAATGAATTTATGAATGAAAATGATTATTCGGTTTTTTGTTCGGATATTTCTTTGCTTAAACAATAAACGTAGTAACAAAGTACATTATACATACATGGTACGGGCCTGTTATTCAGCAAGCAAGCGGTCACGTCGTTGAAGCACTGGATCCACTTGCGGCGCTCGTCGCGCTGACCGCCCGCGTCGAACATACTTCACATTGAGAGATGTACTCGCCTGTTATTCCATATGCTCTTGAAGAGGTCCAGCGACTCCCGGAGCCGGTTCTGCGTGGGGTCCTCGCGCAGCACCATGTTGTACGAGGAGCAAGCGGTCACGAAGATGATGGCGGTCACGTCGTTGAAGCACTGGATCCACTTGCTGACCGCCCACGTCGAACATACTTCACATTGAGAGATTAACTCGCCTGTTATTCCATATGCTCTTGAAGAGGTCCAGCGACTCCCGGAGCCGGTTCTGCGTGGGGTCCTCGCGCAGCACCATGTTGTACGAGGAGCAAGCGGTCACAAAGATGATGGCGGTCACGTCGTTGAAGCACTGGATCCACTTGCGGCGCTCGTCGCGCTGACCGCCCACGTCGAACATACTGCGGAAATCAAGAAAGTAAGTTAAGAAAATAGAAGAAAAGAAGAAAGAAAGAAAATACATTTATTTGGCCCTTTTACATATTAAGTACTTATAAATAACACATACAATAAACAAGAAGAAAAAACACAAAAATAATAAAAATAAGAAGAGTAAGGCTATTTACATAAGGGGCCAAAAAGGTCCCTGTCTCAGCATAATGCCAAAAATAAATATTTATTCTTGGTCACAAACAAACTCAATTGATACAAACGAATAAAAAATGTCGCTGGGCATATTGTATGTATTTTTATAGTGGTTTTGCAAAAAAAAAGTAAGAAATCATATGTGACATTTTTAGAGGAGCAGTGCATCAGCATTGCCATACAGCGGGACAAAATTAAAATCATAAAAAAATCTTATCGCCTCCTTTCAGTTTAGTACAATAGACATGTAACGTAGCACCTGTATAATAAGAGCAAATCACAGGAGTTGGAAAAAGTAATTTGATTTTGGAAGCTTGCAAAATCTCCCGCCTATTTTCGATCATGAATCTAGATACAACATAAGGCACCGTGTACAAAAGAAGCAAAACACAGGAGTTGGAAACAATTTTTGATTTTGGAATCTTTCAAAATCCCCCGTCTATTTTCAGTCATGCACTAGAAACAGCACAGTTACTATGACTCACTGGAAATTGACTTTGTCGACGACGAACTGCGTCTCGAAGATGCCGGAGGTGAGCACACGGCAGCGCAGGATGTCCTGCTCGCTCGGCGTGTAGTTGGACAGCTTTATTGTGTGCACCTGGTCCAGGAAACTGGAACGAAGAGGTTACTAGTTATTTACATGCTCAACTTGAGGTTAAGAAAGAGAGATCTGAAATATTTGATGAAAACATTTTGTGAACATTTTGTGATGAATTGTTGTTTGATGAAAACATTTTTCTCGTTATATGTTTTATTATAAGTGTTTTAGTCTGTATTGTGTGTTAAGCAGCGAATAAATAAATGTCTATCTATATCTGATCAATAATAGTTGCTGGAGATACTCGAAATAGCTCAGTTACTGTCCTGGTCATCCGTGAGCTCGTAGAACTCCATTGGGTAGTCACAGTGTACCTGAGAACTCCATAGTTCAGTAAATATACTCACTACTTGGCACAGTCGATGAGCTGGTACTCATTGCTGCGCTCGTAAGTACGCTGCACGCCCTGGTCCTTCCACAGCGCCTCCGTGTGTTCGTAGAACTCCATTGGGTAGTCAAAGTCGGGTTGGGACGCTACATCCTGAAATAAACGTTCAAGTGAAGTTATGCTGGGCAATCTTGGCTTTCTCTAGACGGTGTCTAGGCTTTCTACCTAGATAGAAAAGCGAAAGGTGTAGACAATGGACTATATCCAGCTTTGAGCATAGTCGCGATCTATTTAAAATTTTGACATTTCTTGTTTGCGTCATAATTCATAGGTCAAGGACAAGTAATATTTTGGGTAGAATAGAAAAAAATTACATCAGATCGTCATCGTAAACGTAAAATATTATAAACCGCACCAAAATCCGTTGCGTACGTTTAAAGATTTAAGCATACATAGGGACTAGGGACACAGAAAGTGATTTTGTTTCATACTATGTAATGAAAATAATTCCTTCAACTTTAATAACAATAATTTACGCAATGTATGTAAGCTGAAGATCTCGGCTCTATGGAGCATATTAGGGGACTTTGTCCAGAAGTGGACTGATATACGTTGATGATGATGATGATGCGTTGTAATTTATCTCTATTCTACTCTGAAAACAATCCCTGTTCTTGACTAACATTTATCCAAAACTAATGGTTACATTGGATATTGGCTTAGTTAGATAGTAATGGATAGGGTCTTATAGCCAAGTAAACCCTAAAGGTTTAGAAATACATTTACACACACAATTTTAAGGTCCATAATAACATTAGCTGGTGTTGAAATACTGAGGCCAAAGAATATGTAGCTCTGATTTAGTGATATTTTGAAAGCTTAGGGTGTTTCAAAGTGTTTAAAATCAAACAGAACCTTTGGACTGAACCTTTACATTTCAGTAAAACTGAACTGAACTTCATTCCGCCCGAAAATTCTACAAGCTTTAATTAAAATACACAACAAAAACTACGAAAAATCAAACATACATGGGGTATTTCGGGTACCCCCGTAAGGGTGACAAAACTAAATCGAGCTGTGCTGCGCTGTACTGCGCTGTGCTAGCACAGCTCGATTTAGATTTGTCACCCTTAGATAGACACTATCTTTTTATGACTGTTTGTTCCTCCCTCTAGCTTTCGTGGAGGATAACTAGTGGAGGTTAGACTAGCAACTCCCCACCTGATTCGCAAAAAGAGCCCACATATGACCTAGTTGAAACCAGTCCATAAATGACACTACGGGCAGGCTCTAGCATTATATTTCTCGATTCCATTTAAGTTCTTACCTGAATATAATCGACGCGCGCCTTGTTTTCAGGTTTTTCCAGTGGTATGGGGGGTGTTAGGGTACTCATAGCTCCGGTGATTGTCTGAAATAGAAAAAAATATATTTTTATACAGAAAAATATACTTAACATGTTTTCTTTCTATTTCTTTTGTATTCGTATTGTTGTAATTTTGTATTCTAGCAAATAAATGATTTGATTTGATTTGTTTTTAACAACAATACGTGTTGTTTGATTGGGAACGTAGCTTGCGTTGTGTAGTTACAGATTGGCAACACTTTGTGCAAAATACAAAAGTTTCAATCATCATTTATGGTGACCATACATTTTTTTAACACCTTGGCTGAAATAACACCTTGGCTAACATTGTTTAATTTCATTTTTTGATGGGATTCCAAAACTTATATGTTAATAATTTAGCTTGGCTTGTGTGGCAGTAATGATTCTCCTGAAGCTATGAAGAGTCCGGAAGTTTTCCGCCACGTCCGCCACGATCAGTGTACAAAACTACACTGATTGCATACTCACAAGAATAGCGTCTCGAATGTTCTTCTTGATATCCTCGATCTTCTCCCGACGCTCCTTGTCCGAGAAGCCGTTGACGTGGAGGATGCGCATCTGCTTCACGATGGTGGACTTGCCGGATTCACCAGCTCCTAGCAGAAGCAGGCGGTGCGTCGCGCGGTAAAGCTGGAAACAGAGATAAGAGGTTGGAATCTTCTAGATAATGATAGATTCCACTGCGGCCAACGTAGAGTGCAATAAAATTAAAAATTCGTCACTAATAACATAAATGAAGGGTTGATCTTGAATCGAGTTAGGGTTAAAAAAAGGAACCTGTTATGATAAATAAATGCATGAAAATAAATAAACGTACACACAACACAATACTTCTAAAATCCACGATAATTTTACATTAAAACACGTAGCAGTAACCTTAAAAAATCATAAAAAAATTGGTTCCTCTTACTCCGTTTCGAAGCCACGATATAACATACATACAAACAAACATTTGACCAGAGGTATACTTTTTGACCAGAGATTTCGTTTCAGTGGCTGATGTTAAGCACGGAAACAAGATTCTTACTACTATTATAAATGCAAAAGCTTTTATATATAGGATTGTTGGTTTGCTACTCTTTCACGCAAAATTAATGAACGAATCGCTCTGAAATTTAAACAAGATTATTTCTAGACCTGGAATAAAGCATAGGCTACCTTTCATCCCATAAATCAGTTCCCATAGGAAAGAAAATAAAAAAACACGTTAACCCCAACTGTTGTCGATTCTTCGCGGTATGGCCGGCCCACTGCCTCTCCAGCTTGCTAATTCTTTGAGCTATGTCGATAACTTTGGTTCTCCGTCGGATGTATTTCATTACGAATCCTACCCTTCAGAGAAACTCCGAGCATAGCTCTTTCCAAAGTTCGTGAGGGACTTTGAATGGTGGTCTTTACCTGTTTATCCTTCTGCAGTTGTCGAGTGATGGCATCGCTGCGGCGCTTCTGCGACTTGATGTCGTCGCCCTCAGCGCCGCGCTTGTCGCCCGGGGACCCGAAGCAGCCCATTGCTGACCACGCTGCCCACCTGCCGTCAACCAGAGACCTTCTTTGAGTCGAGAGTGAACTCTATATACAGCACTGCTTGTTATATTATAATGCTGGACAAGCGACACAGCATCATCTAGTCCTAAGCTAAGCAGAGCTTGTATTATGGGTACTAGATGACTGATATACCTACTAGATATAATACATTACATAGATGAAGATTTCATTTATTATATACCTCTATATAATTCTGTATAGAGGTATATAATAAATGAAATCTAGTTCTGGGTATTCACCCAGAACTGTAAATCCTCCCGAGAGGGGTAAATTTAAAAACAGCGCTGCATGCATCTGTATATACTTACTGCATGCAGCAAAAGCTCAATTTACAAGGAGTCTTAGTTTTTATTTTATTTAAGTTAGTATGGTAAGTCTCTTTTGTTTGTTTTATCCGTGTAATTAGAATCTAAGACAGTAAATACTTTTTCTTTCTTTCTAAGTATTTGAGCCAGGGTTTCAAACATTTGTCTCAAGGCGGGACAAACTTCCTGTTAGTTTTTGTACAAAACATCTGATTGATATGAATGATGACACCTTTTGAGCTGCCCTATTTTGGTACAAGAGACCTACAGTACTGTCTAGTTAAAAAAATCTTAATATATAAAGGAAAAACCAATTTTTAGGAAGACGCCCAATAATACGGTATTTTTTGGAAATTCCACCTCTAAGGGGGTGGAAAGGGGGCTTTAAGTTATTTGGTGTTTTTTGTATCTCCTTGACCAGTGGCCGGATTTGCTTGAAACATACAGATAATACTAAAATATACAATTATTGAACCCCCCTTGTTTCATCATAACGGTCCTGAAAATGGGCTAGAACGAGTTATTAATATTTGAGATTTGCGGTTTGGCTCCGTATTGAAATATGTAGGATGCTCATGACCTGTAATTTTCATTATGTAATGATGACAATATCATAACATACTGAAAATTACAGGTATAACTATAAATTAAAATACGCAAAAAATATAAAGGTTAAAATTGGTAGATTGAAGAACCGGTCAAATAGTATAGTCTACGCGAGCGAAGCCGCGGAAATCTAGTCTGTTAATAAATGTTAATTACTTGTTCCCTACCTTAATGAGTAATTCATTCATCATTGTAGTAGCGTCACTAGTAGAAGGGCAATACCCTAGGTCAGTGAGTCCTAGTAATATTATAAACGCGAAAGTTTGTATGTTTGTTACTCTTTTACGCAAAAACTACTGAACAGATCTGGATGAAATTTGGCACAGAAATGATTATAGTCTGGAATAATACATAGGCTATATTTTATCCCGGAATTCCCACGGGAACGGGAATTACGCGGGTGAAGACGCGGGACGCAGCTAGTGCCCAATAAATAAAGCGCATTAAACAACTTGGTTAAGGGTACAGAGAGCTAAGTAACTTGAGCAAAGCACGACTCGTATTCAGACAGTCATAAGGGTCAAAATCGTTAAAATTCTCTGTATACTTATATACTAGCTGCGACCAGCGGCTTCTGCGGAAATTTATGTGTGAAATGTAGAACAATAGAAATAAATTGCTCAGACCCTAGGGCTAGCTTTGTAAAAATAAAAATACGTGTTTATTAATTATTATTTACTTTATAGTTTATTTATACCGAGTTTTGAATAGAACCAAGGAATAATAATGTTTCATAGAAACTTTACCACCCTCTTGAACCCCCTTAGAAGTTAATTTTTCAAAATTTGATTAATCTATGTGTTATTCTAGATCTTAAACTATCTACGGCCAATACCACCTCAATTTAAATTGAGTGGTTACGAAGATACGTCTTAAATAAATAAATATGTTGAACAATCCACACAGCACCACCTAGCCCCAAAATAAGCTACTCAAAGCTTGTGTTATGGGTACTAGATAACTGATATAACATTTACACAGACTTTCACATTTATTATATCAGTAGGACTACATCGATCCGTGACTCAATCGCGGTAGAAATAGGTATCTGGACTTTGTCGTTGCATCGGATGTTTTACAATGTTTTACGAATCGCGAGCCAGTGACTCAGCTTAACTCGACTGCAAGGTGTAATGTGTGCGTTTGTTTGTCTAAAGGAGCGTACACACCGAACTTAACAACGTCGTTGTTGACGCAGACCGGCCGGCGCGGCGGCGGGCGTCGGCGGGTTGGATGTTACCGGCTTTTTTGGTGACATGACATATTTCTTATTATATTCTAATTTTAAATGAATTTTATTAAAGAAGACATAACGTTTGAATATGATTTAATTTATTAATTACTAGCATCTGGAGCGGTTTAATTGCACCCATTATTTCTTTGGAAACGTTTCAAGGCTATTTCGATCCTATGGGAACTGGTTTATGGGATGAAAGTCTATGTTTTATTCCAGGGGTAGAACTACGTTTATTCAAAATTTTAATTACGAATAAACGACTATTATCACTATAATATCGGCTGATTCACTACTGGTACCTCGTTTGTATGAACATTGTCGGCACCAGGAAATCATAAATCTTTTAAAAAGACATGGGAGTGTTGCGTACTTAGAAAGAGAACTTTTCATACTTCGGGACTGCCAAAACATTGTAGCAGACGTGCCGCCGACATGTGTCTCAATCATGTCGATGTCGGCGGGCACTGTTGCTGCTACATAAAAATTACAACGCCGTTGACTTAGTGTGAAGTCTCCATAATACATTGTGATTCGTGTGTTATTTTTTATAAGATGTTGCGAAACAGCGGGAAACCCTGGGAGCAACCCATGTTTCAAATTTGGAAATTAGCACTTGGTTGAAAATTGAATTGTTTATTCATAACAGTCTGGACTGGAACGCCTAAAATAAAAACGCGCCGCGGTATTGACCTCTCGCAATTTTCTGCCTAATTGGAAACTGCCAGACCTTTTGGCGCTTATGCCTTTGAATGGAAGGGGCAAATTCAGTTAGGTACATAGTTATATTTATTTAGAGAGCAACATTCGTGTCTTTAAATAGTAGTCTAATACAGAAGAGGTTTATAGGCGAATTTGATACCGGAAAATGAAATATTCCTGTTTCATCGCTCTACAGAGCGTACATACAGTCCTACAAAAATATCTGTGACTGAACGATAGACGCTCTTATCTTCTGATCTATCTGTGACTGAACGATAGACGCTCTTATCTTCTGATCATACAACTTTTAATTACTAGTCTTTTAGTTAGTACTAGCTGGTGCCCGCGACTTCGTCTGCGCATGATTAGTATTTCGAGTACTCGCGATTTTACTTGCGTAATTCCCTTTCCCGTGGGATTTTCGGGATAAAATAACCTATGTGTTATTCCAGCTTATAATCTATCTCTGTGCCAAATTTCATCCAGATCCGTTCAGCAGTTTTTGCGTGAAAGAGTAACAAACATCCATCCATCTATCAATCTATCCATCCATCTATCCATTCATACTTACAAACTTACGCGTTTATCAGTTCAATTCAGTTTGGTTCCCCTGGGCTATACGGGTTTTCAAAAACTTCTCACAGCATCTGAACGACGCGTACACACGCGTCGTTCACATGCTGTGAGAAATTTTTGAAAACCCGTATAGCCCAGGGGAACCAAACTGAATTCCGGGATAAAATGTATCCCAAGTCCAATCGTCCCGAGTTCCATTCGAATTCATTCACTTCCGTCATGATGCGTGGTTAAAGAATTTTCTTTCACCCTCTCTCCCAGGGGAACCTTACCGAATTCCGGGATAAAAAGTATCCCATGTCCTTCCTTGTAGTATGAATTCAAATCGTCCCGAGTTTCATTCCAACTCATTCAGCAGTTTCGGCGTGATGCGCGGTAAAGGATTTTTACTTTCATACCCTCTCCCATGAGAACCTTACTGAATTCCGGGATAAAAAGTATCCTATGTCCTTCCTCGTAGTATGACCTATAATCATGCCGAGTTTCATTTCAATCCATCAAGTAGTTTCGGCGTGATGCGCGTTTACGATACAGACAGACAGACAGACAGACAGACAGACAGACAGACAGACAGACATGAATGAAAAAAATTACAGTTTTGGCTTGAGTATCGATAATAGAGTGCCCTCCAAAAAAATTTTACAAAATATCTTCAATGTACAGAATTGGACCGGTTACAGTTTTATTATAAGTATAGATTATTATATAATACTAACTAAATAGATATCAATGAAAATCCCCTTCCATTCAAAGCCTCAGTGGAGCGATGAAACATCAAAATTAAACTTAGGCTTATAAGCCAGTCTTTTAGTTTGTATTATATATATCGTAATTAGAGGAAAAACAGGATCATCTTCATAATCATCTCCATAAAACCGGATTCCTCAGAATAATAATTTGGAAAATTTTCACTGTCATATTGCAGCCAAAGTAATTCATTTTTTTTCATGACATTTGTCCATCAACAGTTACTTGTCGGCACTGACCCCTATCTATACAAGTACGCTGGACCTCTGATACCCTTTGAAATGACAGCTCTTGAATGTGCCTATTTGAAGCGCCCCGATGCGTGGGAAGAGAACTAAATCTGACGTAACTGACAAATGGCCGTTGTCTCGTTTGTATTGTCTCCCGTGTTTTTAAAGTGTTTTTGGAGGTTTAACACGATTAAGCTTGTTTGTTGTGTCTTATTTATTTAGTTGATACATACATAAGTGGTGGGCATTCATAGGTAAACTATGAAAGAGTGTGTGTTATGCAAAATTCGTTACCAGAAGGGAAGTGGAGTTACATTCCACAAGTAAGTGAATTTACGGCTAATCTTCGGCTAATATTCAACAAATTCATCCTATTTTCATTATTATACGTAATAAAAACATATTTATCTTCATATTACCGGTTTTTTATAAACAATAAAGTTTAATAGTGCTGTCAAAGTTACCTGTCGATAAAACTTATCGATATTTTTCCTATAGATATATTTTTACTTTCAAGAACGTAAATTGCCGATAACCGATTTTTATTATCAAATACATATCATTTTTAAATAATTCGCAGGTTTCCGTTCCGACAGACATAAGACACCCCCTGTACCTAAGACAATACCTGTTGATGTAAAAGAACGTTAATTAGGGATCAGAAAAATACCAACTTGAGTGGTAAGTACTGAATCAATAAAATTAGGAAATTAGGACCACGTCATGTCACCTTGTATTTAAATTATTTCAAGAATGCGCTATAACACAGTATACTGATATATTTTTCTTTTTTGTGGTTTAGATGTTGATAAACAAAAATTTTGTTTTTAGGTCGAAAGCGTCGAAGCAGAAGTTGCGAGCTACAATCTAGTTCTCCTTTAACACATGAAAAGGTGGTTGCAAAAGGTCATCCATAAAAGCATTGCAGAGAGTTAAAAATTCTTTGATAAAGCAAGAGTACGGCGGAGGTTTCTACGTTTGTATGGAGGAAAAATGAATTGTATTACCTTAAGTAATAAAGTCTATTCGGAGATTATGTTATTTAGTCACACGGTCTGACAAAAAATATTCTTCTATTCAATGATATGTTTAGTGTAATTTTGTAGTGATATATAAAATTTACAAAAATAATTAAAATTTCCCTGTTAAACGCAAAGTACGAAAATTTTTTGATGTTAGGTAGGTACCTACCTGCCTATGTAATATGAAAATGATGACGGAAACTAATAAAAAATGTTGAAGGATTGTACAGATATTTTTATTTTCTATCTCTATAAATACCTTACCGATTCCACTCCATCCTGAAAAAAACACATTTCTATTTAAAAAAAGGTCCCTATTAATTTTTGGATCTCGCTAGCCACATACTAAGTACCCGTTAGTCCGGCTTCGGCTTATCCTAAGACTAGCAGTTTCTGAGATTTGCGCGTTCAACCTAACAAACTAGTCAGCTTTATAATATTACATAGTATAATTAATTATACAACTCGTCGGAAATGTCTTTTATCGATGTATTTTATCTCATTGTCCCATCTCTATTATTAGTTCCTTTCCCACCCACTTCTACGATCAGCGCCAAAATGGCGAAAATCAAATCGCCTCACTAAAGCCCGGCTTATCATAGGTTCAGCGTACTTGTATAGATAGAGGTCAGTGCTTGTCGGTGAATCACAGATTCTATGGACAGGCCGCGCATAGAGCAAAGAGACCGAATATATAACCAAGAAGTTATCATTACTCTTGACTATGAAATGCATGGTATCACAAGGAAGGCTCGCAAGTACAAAATAGAAATGAGGTCTAGAAATACAGCGATCTGCGACATATACCTCTATAATACTAACTAAAAGACATATATAACAC